>JAODAL010017601.1:0-77258 GCA_025379985.1 Phyllomedusa bahiana
TTTAGTAGTGAAAGCTTTTTTTTTTTATTGCCTCTTTTACATCCTTTATCCACATTGGGTTTTTCCTGTTTCCAATTTTTTAATTACCATAAGGTATGTACCTCTCACAGTGGTATCCTAGAATGTTTTTTAAAAATATCCCATTTATTATTTGTTCTGCCATATTTAAACACATTGTCCCAGTCAATACGGTTTAGGGCCTCCTAAGCAAATAAAATTACCCTTTCCCCTAAAATTCATGTTTTTGTGGCTCCTTGACAAAAAACTCTATTGAAGGTAAACGAAATTTATTATATTATGGTCCTATTCCCAGGGGGCCCCTCAACCTAAACCTTTTTACTCTGTCAGGTCTATTAGTCCAATATTAAGTCTAGAAGGGCCTTTTCCTCTGGTTGGTTCTTGCACCATTTGGCAAAGGTAATTATCATTAGTTATTGTCAAAAACCTGTTTCCTTTGTTAGAGCTACAGTTTTCAGATTCCCAATTGATGTCTGGATAGTTAAAGTCGCCCATAATAATAACCTCATTTGATTACCCGCCTCATCTATTTGCCTGAGGAGTACATCTTCCATGGTTTCTGTTATATTTGGGGGCCTATAGCAGACTCCTTTTAGAATTTTTTTAAACTTTTTATTACCACCATGTATATTTACCCAAAATGATTCCACATGTACATTACCTGAACCTATAACTTCCAACAGTTATGGCTTCAGACAGGATTTTACATATAGACAAAACACCTCCCCCGTTCTGGTCTTTACGATCCATTAGTCCATTTATTTGTAAAGAAAGAAGCTGCTTACTTTTGGGATAAGGAATTAACAGTAGGAATAGTTGGGTTTGTTTATGACCTGTAAATATTCTTTTTATATAAAGAAATCATATATCAGACTAGACAATATTACGGTCTCCAAAAATTCCCTCCATTTGGTGACAGCAATGTTTTTATGACTTATTCAAAGGGCAATCAAACCTTGTTACAATTTTGTTTCCAGAGGAAATGGTGAAATCAGTCAAGTGCAGTAATTTGAGACACTGTGGATTAAAGTTTGTTAATGAAAGAAACGTAACCTAGGAAAATTGTTAAACCCAGCCAAACTTTCCTATCAATTTATGTACCATACGTAGGTAGAAAATTTGCTCCAATTGAAATAAAAGAACAAATCTAATTTAATTTGTTCAATGTTTGCGGGCGCATAAATATGTCTACAGGTAGTGTTAAACCACTTCTAATAAAATATCGTTTTTTGCTTTTGTTTTACTAGAATATATTTTTATTTTGTGTAGAATATCTCTAACGTGAATTACCTGCTAATCCCTTTTAATATGAATCCTAGATACAGGCAGGCCCTTTTGTTACAACAAGATAGGTTTGTATAGGTGTTATTTTATAAGGGATTCCCTTTCAATTGTTAACTTTAACACATTCTTGATAGTCGGTATAATTTTATGGCCATTAAACTTTTTACTCTTGTCCTGCAATAAAAAAAAAAATCCCCCCCCATATGTCTACGTAAACCTTTTTAATGGTGCCACTGACCATACCAGGAAATATACCAATAAGCGAGAAAAAATTCTAAGTATGGTTAAAGTGTGAAAAAAGTGCTATGCACATGTTTTCAAGGTTTTGTTTTTGCTCACTCTTCGTATAGAGATGTGTTATCTGTAATATCGGCCTGCAGTTGATTTGAGTTCCGTGATGTACCAATATATGTAGGGTTTTCATAATTGTCTAGTACTTTAAAAAATAAAAACATTTTTTATTTCCTTAAATTTGTGTTGTGGGTAATCATCATTTTTCTGCAACCAATAACTTTTTTGTTCTTCCACCTATGGACCTGAGTAAGGGGGTATTTTTTGCGCACTGAAGTGTACTTTTTATTGGTAGCATTTTGGGATGATGCAGCTTTTTAATCAGTGTATGTGATTAATGATGTATTTTAATAGATCAGACTTTTTTAATTTTATCTATTTTATTTATTTGTTAAATAGCAGAAAGGGGGGTGATTTGAACTTTAATATTTTTATACTTTTAAATTTTTTTTTACTTATACTTAAAACATTAACATGGTGGTTTCTAGATGCCATGACAGCCAATCAACTACCCACAATCTCACGCGGGTGTAAGGGTGGGGCAATCGGAAAAGGGAACAGTGCGCAGCCATTCATTCAGTTAGACGACACAGCCGTGATTGCAGCCGTGTCTAAGTGGTTGAACAGCAGGTAAGGAGCAAGCTCTGATCTCTGCTCTTAGTGACAGGTGTCAACTGTAATAATCCAAAATTAGATCCGGCATTAATAAACGAGGCTAGTCATAGCATTGATCATGAATCCTTGTTAATAGGAGGTATAAGACCGAAAATTTTGGTCTGTTAAAGGATCTTATAAACACATATTTCTCGATCAATCTCTGGTCTATATATAACTTGAGCCTAATGCCGTCCGGCACGTTTCTTCAGCCGGACGGCATTTTCTGACTGGAGAAACATGCCGGACGGCATTAGGCTCAATTTATATATAGACCAGAGATTGACTACGAGAAAAATCTAGTTGATAAAGGTCCTTTAATGGACCAAAATATTCGGCCTTATATCTCCTATGAACAAGTATTCATGATCAATGTTATGACTACCCTCATGTATTAATGCCGGATCTAATTTTGGATTTTTTAATGCACATTTGATGTAACGTGTTTATGTGGAAAATAAGGTTTTGAAGATATAATGTGGAAGAGTTGAGCCATTCATATATACAGAATATTTGGACTTTTAGTAATTCAATGTGCACCATTAAAAGGGGAGGTGCTGAAGACATTAATCACACAGCTGTAATAAAAGCGAGTAAGCCCGCTCTATGGGTCCTTATCAACAATAAGACGTACCCATAGGGCCAATGTCGGTAAGAGGTCAACAGTCGTAATCACATTTTCTAATTTAGTCATATTTTGCTTCAATTTGTTATCCATAGCATCAAAAACTGGACAATCAATATCTCAAGTATTCATGCAAATTAAATGCCACGGCTGTGTCTGCACAGTGTGAGCCCACTTCCATAGCTCCTTACCGACCATATGACATACCCATACGTCCTTTGTCGATATGGGTTTAAACATGTAGGCAGAGTTAAATAAAGATTATTGCCAAATACATTACTGTTATAATTTTGCATCCCTTTAGTAAATTTTATTTCCTGCTTCAGTACACAAGCTTCTCTAGGTAACAAGACTCTTCTCTCTGCTCTAATAGGCTACAGCAGTTGGCAGGATGGTGACATTACTCCCTGCTGTGTGTTATTTTCAAGGCGGAGCTTGCTTAAATAAGTTAATGACAAACTTTACCCTGTAGAGTTCTGTAGCCGTATGCACTTTTGTTTATAAACCTTCAGCACTAATGTCCCTCTAACAGGCTCAGCTAGGAATAGCAGAGCTGATATGCCATGTCACTTAAGAAAATAAACCGCAGGTCCGGGTCTTGCCCTTGGGGCCCTTTTGGCTGAGAACCGCCCAATGCCCCACAGAAGAGGTGTCGACCTCCAAGAAGAAGGGGCTCTCAGTATCTGGCCGTGACAAAACTGTTGCAAAGGTGAAGGATGCTTTTAATTTGGAAAAGGCCTCTTCAATGGCTGGCGGCCATACCGTGGGGTTACCATGCTTTCTGGTGAGGGCCACAATTGGTGCCACCAACGTTGAAAAAAGTGAGATGAACTGCCTGTAATAGTTCACGAACTCCAAGTAACATTGTATGGCCCGAAGACAGATGGGTCGAGGCCACTGCAGGACAGTTTTTTGGGGACCATGTGCAGGCTCTTGTCCGAAATATTATACCCGAGAAACGGGAGGTTAGTCTGGATGAAGAGGCACTTCTCCAGTTTGGCTTAAAGATGATTGCTCCACAGACGGCTCAGAACCTGGCGCACATCGGGTGAAAACATCAGAATGTCACCCAGATAGACGACTAGGCAGGTAATCGAAGCAAGGGCGCAGTGAACCTACCTTCTCCCAAAAGAGAAATCGCACCCTCTGGAGAGGTAGATTTGCGGATGAAGCCCTTCTGAAGATTTTCTTGAACGCAGGCCGACATAGCCTGGGTCTCTGGTATGGACAGAGGGAAGACCCTACCCCAGGGAGGACTAATCCGGACAGTAGGTCTATAGGGCAATCATAGGGACGATGAGGAAGAAGGGTTTCAGCTTGCTTCTCAGAGAAAACATCCTGGAAATCCTGATAATGTGGAGAGGCCCTTCTTGAATGTGGCGCACAACGCAGGCTAATTCCGAAGCCAGAGTGCGTAATTGCACGGCATAGTCTCCTACGGAGGAACTCCCTTGCTGCAGGTTCAACAAGACGGTCTCGGCTGAAGAGGCATGGGCTGGCTCCTCGAAGACACTGCGGAACTCTACAGAAATGAAGCAAGATCGGCTGTGACCGGATCGCCTCGGTCCCAAAGTGGAGTCACCCAGGCCAGGGCTTTTCCGGAGAAGAGACTGACCATGAAGGCCATCTTGGACCTTTCAGAAAGGAACTGGCTGGCCATAAGTACCACGTGAAGGGAGCTTTGGGTGATGAAGCCCCTGCAGGCCTTAGGGTCCCGATCAAATTTCGGCGGCATGGACAACCAGAGTTTCGGGCCAGCGGACATGGGGGAAGCCACAGCAGCCGGCTGCTACTGCCAAGTGTCGAGGAGCTGCTGCATCATCGTATTTAGCTGGTTAAGCTGCTGCGCCTGTTGCGTGATCTGCTTTGATTGCTGGGCCACGATGATAGTGAGGTCAGAGATGCTCGGTACAGGCCCCTTGGCGGGATCCATGACCGAATCAAACTGTAACGGTGGGCCTACTAAATGGCAGACCAGAGATGTGGCGCTGCTGACCACTGTAATCTGGTGGTAACGACTACACCAGGGGAGCTGAGTCCTAAGTAGGTCCGGTATTACCAGAGCCCGACTAGCACAGTGGGATGCACTTGCTGCGGCGGACACTACCAGTCCACTACTCCCCAGAGAGTGACTTGCTTGTGGCAGAATGAGGTGTGGTAACAAAATCATTTAGAAAGCACGTAGACAGGGACAGAGCAGAGGTCAGGACAGGCAAGCAATGTTTGTGGTCAAGGGACGAGAGCAAAATGGACGGTACACAGAATTTGCAAAACACACTATGGGGATGCGTCCTCTCAAGGCACGGGGCACTATCAATTCTGCAGGGAACTTAGGAAAGGGCAGGGCTTAAACAGAATCAGCGCCCGGTGAAAACCAATCACCGGCGCGCTGTCTCTTTAAATTTAAATGCAGTACCGCGTGTCCTAGGAGGCGAGCGCGCACCCAGCCAGCAACAGGAACATGGCGAAGTGAGTAAGAGACGGAGCTGCGAGTACGCCCGCGGCCTAACGGGACGCCACAGAGGTACAGGTGTGCCCGCGACCCGACACGTGGGTCACGGGGACACCCGTTACAAAGATAGAAAGAAACAACAATCGTCTTTAGTGCATTTCATATCTGTCTATTGACTTCCAACTAATATTTAGCATAAAAAGAGTTTAAAAATGCATGAAAAAACACTACTAAAATGCAACATGTAAATCCACCCTATGAGTAGTAAACAAAGTCGAAATCACATGGTCATATAAAGTACAAATAGCACAGCCAAGCAAAACAAAATAATGTAAAGACTGTGCAATACATAGAGCCATACTATTCATTAATAAGATTATATGGAAAAATAACATAAAGATTAGTGATAACAGGGGCTTACCTTCATACAGAGAAAAAGTAATAAAGCCATAGAATGTGGAATGAACAGACATACAGTATACAATGAGTAAATAATAGCAACATTATATATATATATATAATATATAAAAATATATATATATAAGGTATATATATCTATATATATATATATCGATGTAAATATAATATAATATACAATATATAATAATATATAATATATATCTAGTAACTTCCACCACATTAGGATGCTCACTTGGGATCGCAGTCCATGCATACGAGAGACACAGAATGTTGATCTGGTTTCAACACGGGTCCTCCCGTGTTTTATTTGTCACAACAGGTATACAGCAAAAACATGTGCCAGATACAAACAGAATGGGAAACAAAACAAACAACCACCTGCTCGTCTGAGCGCTGGCGACAGAGTGCAGTTCCCTCACTACACCTTGCTTAGAAAGCCGTTTTAGGCGAGATCCTGGATATCTCTAGTGAGACTCCTCTCAGGCCAAACTCCTTGACCTGTATGTCAGATCTACCTGGTCAGCTGACTAGCACTTATAAAGGCTAGCCTAAATCCTGGGTATGGAGTCAATGGGGAGCAGACACCACCCAACACTTTTTGTCTACTCCCGATAGAAAGCCAATCCCTGAGTTTTGGCTGAAGCAACCATACTAGGTTTAAACGTATGTTAACCACCTACTGTGGCTGACACAACACAAACGACCGGCTTCTTTCTAAGCAAGGCCGGTTTAACGTGGTGACATGTTCCTTATTTCTTCGTTGTCTGGAGTAAGCCAGAAATCTAGCTGGGATGTACACCCCATTAAAGACCTTCCCAGCTGCCACCTTACATATGCCCGCTCTCAGCTCAGATCTGTGGGGAGGAGCACCTTGTGCTTCCAGGCAATGGGTACGTGACAGTGCATCCGCATTGCCTTGCTGGGGACCCTTATTCTGGGCCATCCATTTTAGTGGGGAATGGTCTGTGACCACACTAAACTCTCTTCCCATCAGGTAGTACTTGAGAGACTCAATTGTCATTATCACTTATCACTGTACTCGTTTGACTTATGTTATGTATGTAACCCCCTCGAATGTACAGCACCCTGGAATCAATGGCGCTTTAAAATAAATAATAATAATAAAAATAATTGCCCAGCACCCCAATCTGACACTGTCTATATATCCATGAGTTATATATATATATATATATATATATATATATATATATATAAATATATATATAAATATATAGTACCATATAATATATATTGTTGTTTTATATATAGAATAATATACAACACAATACTATATAAATATATAACTGCTCAGTATATGTATATATATAATAAAAAATTATCAATATATGAAGATTAATATATATATATATAATATATATATGTAGAAGAATATAAAAATATATATATTAAATATCTTACACATTATATATATTATATATATATATTATATATATATATATAATAGTATATATATATATATAAATAAATCTATATATAGTGCCAGACAGGGGTGCTGGGCCCGAGCCAGTGAGTTTGATCCCGAGCCCAGCAGTGGAGTTGATTCTTGGGGCCGTCCAGTGGAATTGATTCTTGGGGCCCACCCTACATCTACTGTATAGGACTGCACATACTGCACATGCCTCTTGCTTTCTACCTCTCTTGCTATCCCTTTGTACCTGTAAGGCAGCCCCAGGCTTGCTTTGCCCTGAGGGATAGCCCAAACCCGTACAAAAAGCTTAATAATGTATAAATACCATTGTCAAAGTTCAAATATTAGTACTAACTAGTACAGTACACAAATCCTGCCAGGATCATTTACCCAAACACCCAGGGACAAGTACTTCCTTTACCTGATACTGAGGTGCTCACACAACCAGAAAGCCAAAGATGGGCTTTTATGTAGCATTCTTTGAGGGATCTTTATATGTGTTTTTGTGAGTCATTCTCAGATGCATGCATGCTATCCACATATGACCCTGGCTCCATAGAGCCTACATTTTCCTATTTGCAATATACTTGATGTACCATTTTATTCTTGATATTTTCCTTGGATCACTGTCATTATTACACTGATGGTTAATGGTATTGTGTACATGGGTGTAAAATGATATGATTTTTTTCTCAAGGGTTTTTAGTTTGTGATAAATGAAGAATTCACAAATGGATTTAGCTGAGATTTATGTTTCATTAAATACTAGGTGCATTGATGACAACTGAATACAGCTGTTATTAAATACAAGCCTAACACTATGTTTGCATTGTATATTACTTGCTACGGAGGGTTTAATGAACTGCACAACACTAATCTCTTTCATCCGAGTGTATCTGAGAATACTTACAATTTTGACTAACTGCCTAACATTGCATGTTATTGTGTAATACTCCATGTATAAAAAAATACATAAACTTTGGGTATGTATGAAATGCTAGCAGGTTGGACTATAAATTCAATATTTAATTCATAAATTTTATATGAAGAATAAAATTTAAAAACAAAATATGTGTAAATCCATTAACATAAAAATATCTGTGTCTGGTTATTTCCATCTGTAGGTTATGTTTATAATGTGCTGTATTTTATTCCATCACATAAAATGAGATTAAGATTAGGCTTTATTATGAATATATTTATAGAATTTAGTAAATATTGAGTAACTGGGTTTTTCCAGGATTAGAAACAGGACTACTCTAGTTCATTGGAAGTACCTGGTTTTGTAGCTCATTCTTTTTGAAGAGGACGAAACAGCAAAAGTCCAATGATAAGAGTGATGATGTTTCTTACAAAGAAGTGAAAATCCCTTTCTTACTAATCTTGAACAACCCCTTTAAAAGCTTTCTTCTTTGTGCTGTGCAAACGCCATGCTTTGTGCTTTGAAATTACGGATTTGCAAGCCCGTAATTTCAAAACATACACATCATGCAATGTAGGAAGCAATTTCATCATCATTTGTAATATCATGGCGCATAATACGACTGAAAGAAGTGACGTCACTTCTTTTACAAGCATACATAAAGTGCTGCATAACGTGCCGCAAAGAACGATTGCACTCTTGTCTGAATAATGATATTGATTGTACTTGTACATTCTTTTTACTATATTGCGGGGCGTATTCCGGCATAATTACGCACCAAAATTCGCCTTGAGAATACGATATGGGAACACACCCAACTCCTTTATGCAATACACACCGCTTTAAGTGAGTCTCCTCCAAGGAGCCATGGAAGGCCTGCAATGTATTTAATCAGGATCTGAGGCTTTATTATGTTTTTGTGTTCCCCATGAAAAACAGTTCTGGAAATTCTGCTCTTATAACTCTGTTTTGGGCTGTCCCTCTGTTATTCCTTCTAGAAATGTATTACTGAATCAGTCAGCTGGGTGTTACCATTCCAGTTGTCAGCACTGATTGGACACTTTCAGACTGTGCAGAGACACTCCCCAATTGGTAACACAAAACAAAGTCTGACAGTGTCCAATCAGTGCTGACAGCTGGTATGGAAACGCCCAGCTGACTGAATCAGTAATACATTTCAGAGTTACAGAGTTAAAAGAGAGGATAGTTTTTTTTACAAGAAATGCTAGTATTTACTAATCTAGATATAGCAAGAATGATTACAGGTCTTCCACAAAGGGTTATGTCCATTTCACTGATTAGCTTTGCACATGTAGACAATGGTAAATTAACAATATTATGAAATACATTTCTGTTCTGACTTTCTTCATTTCAAAGATACAGCAGGTTATCTATCCTCCTTATCTACAGATGGTTTCCTAGGTTCCTGAACACCTCTGTGCTACAGCAGCAGTGTCCAGGCTTGTGATGTCACTCCCTGCTATGTCTTATCAACAGAAGAGTCCTGGTGGCCATTTTGAAGTGTTTCTTTTGCTCATATAGCCCAACAAGTTAAAGAAGATTATAGGGAGAGATCATTATCCTTGTGCTGTCCTGTTCATGCTCCACAGTATGCAGCTGCTGCAGCCAGTGCACAGACCTTCACGCTGTCTTGATGCTGCTATAACTAAGTTCCTTAACAGCATTTGAGTGCACACTGGCAGACCAGCAACACAGTGATGTCACCACAATGCTTCTGGTGTGAAATGTCAGTCAGTAAAGACTGTACCACCCATGGAGTATAGGAGAGCAAGCAGGAAGCAACAGTGTAGTGATGGAGGTTGAGAGAAACCCAGAGATGGGAAAACCTTTTAAACTCCTTTCCGACATTTGATGTAAGTTTCCATTGTGGTTGATAAGGGGTTCACTCAAATTGCCGTATATTTACAGTAACACGATTATGCGGGCTCAAAAATTAGAGCTCGCATGATCACTGCGTGGAACTAGCTGTAAGTACCATGTGGGGATGTGCAAGATCGGTCACCACTGGAGTTTACTCAGGTCATAGCTGATTTACCCCTTAGATGCCACAGTCAATTGCAGCTAAGGGACAGACTAAGGGAGGGGACTCCTTTTGTCTCCATGGGCACCCCATGACATGATTGCAGGGTGCCGATGGCTGCCATGGTGACCTGAAAGCTTAAGCTTAAAGGCGCTTATGGGTGCAAAGCTGGGCATGGTGATTGACGCTGGGTCATATCCCTTGTGGGGACATGTAAAAAAACTGTTAAAAATACTGTAAAAAACACAAATAATAAAAACATGTACACTGCCCTCTTTCCATTACAAATTTCCAATTACCCCCAAAAAGGTCAATAAGAGAAAAACAAAGCTTTGATATTGAACTTATTTAGTCTTGAGAAAAGACGGCTTCGAGGGGACATGATTAATTTATATAAATATATAAATGGTCCGTACAAAAATTCTGAGAAATAAATAAATTTCAATTGAACCCCACTCAAAGACAAGGGACATTCCCTTCGACTAAGAAAAAACGGATTCAATCTCCAGAGGAGAAGGCGATTCATCACTGTAAGAACTGGTAAATCTGTGGAATAGCGCCTGAGGAGCTGTCACAGCAGGAACAGATTTAGAGAGTATTCAAGAAAGGCTTAGATACCTACCTGAACTAAAGATATTAATGCGTACGTAACTATGTAACAATTTTCTGGATCCTGGTCTGGTGGCGGCTCTGGGTCAGAGCATAGATCTTCCACTAGTAGCAGTATTGGTTTCGTATGCCTTTGGGTTCCATGGCATTAACCGGTGGTGAGGCTGGCCTAAAGTCCTGTCTCTCTCCCTTCCCCCACATTTTCCCGTGCACCCTAGCGGTTGAACCTGATGACACGTGTCCTTCTTTCAACCAGTACTAAACAATTTAACTATGTAACTATATATTGCTGCATGAATAACGATCTAGTCTATAAATATGTCGTGTCATTTAACCAGCATGATGAACGCCTTAAAAAATAAAAACAGTGGCAGAATTGTATCTTTGTTCATCCCGCTGCACATAAAATTGAATAAAAAGCAAGCAAAAAGTCATATAAACTCCAAAGTGGTACGAATATAAACATAACTTCATCCCACAAAAAAGCCCTAACACCGTTGCGTATATGGAAAAATAAAAAAATTATGGCTATCACAATACAGTGATGCATAAACAGTGTTCTACACAATTAAAACCCTTTTTTTAAACTATACAAATTGAGTATCGCCGTAATCATATCGCCCCACAGCGTCAAACTAACATGTCAAGTATACTGCTTGGCAAATGCTGTAAAAAAAATTAAATAAAAAACACTACTAGGATTGCTGTTTTTCTTCACCCTGCCTCCCAAAAAACGGATTTAAAGGTGAACAAAATGTCATGTCCCCCAAAATGGTACTGTGAGGAATATGACAAAAGTCACCCCCACAGTCCTTGTAGCTTCACCCAAATTCAGCCTTGTAACATGGCCGATACAGATGCCTTCATGAGGCCTCCAGCTGTCATGACAACTGAACGGTATTGTGGCTTCATTCGCTAATCATTTAGATGCTATGGTTCCCTTTACTGCGGCATCAGAATGGTGAAATGGCTGGAATTGGAGCTGTCTGAACTAGCAGCTGGTACTGGCTGTATCTAACAACTGGCACCTGTTATGTATGGAGCGAGCCTACTCCATAAAATCTTCATGCTGCCGCTACATACATTAATGCCACAGGGTGTGAAGGGGTTAAACAAAAAAGGAAAGATTAACCATGGAAAACACATAGGTAGACAAAGAAATATGTCAAAGCACCAAGGGCCACATGTATGAAAACTGTCTAGGTCTAAAATTCACTTTGTTACCCATAGAAACCAATAAGAGCGCCCCTTTAATTTTTACAGAGCACTATATGAATGAAAGGGGCACACTGATTGTTTACTATTGACAACAAAGTGAGTTTTAGACTTAGACAGTTTTCATACATGTGGCCCCAAGAGAGAAAACTCAATGAGACAACTCAACAAATGCGAACAGATAAATGAAAATCAAATGGGCTGAAGCAGGAGTCATGTTTATGAGAGAACTGTAAGAAATCAGCTTAATGAAATGGGATTTACATGTAGGAGAGGAGATGATGCTGGAACTTTTTACTGGTGCCATTTTAATGAACTATATAAAGATGTCTGTCTGAAGAAGACAGTCACAATTCCCCACTTACATATGATGCAGGGACACATGTCACTTAAAGGAACAGGGGAGATGGCAATTCATAATTTAATAGTCCATACACAGATGGACATAGGGTCTCTGGACACATTTCTTGTTCCATTGGTAGTAAACAAAATTGGCGGTGATTTAGCTATTTTTCAGGATGGTAATGTATCTTTTTTTTAAAAACTGTGACTTTGGAATCCGACCTCAGAAAATCGGAGCTGTGTAGACTACATGGATTTTCTATTGAGGTCTATGGGGATGGTTTACAGTTGTTTCTTCACAGTTTCACAGTAAAATGTGAAAACCGACTATAAACACTTGCCGTGAAGACATACCCTGATTGTTCAAATTGAGGAAAATGAAGTAAAGTCATCTGTTCTAATCTGGTCGGTTACCTTTTCTTCAAGGGGAACTCTGTAACCACCTCCTACATGCTGGATTCATTGGAGACAGAGCTATTACTCAGAATGCCTTTAATGGGCTTTCTCGCTACAAAGATCATATCTCTATTGACGGGGACAGTAAAAATAAGCACCTTAGTATAGTAGATATGAGCTAAACTGTTCATCTACAGCTATTTCTGCAGCTGCTGGTCGGGACATGCCCCCTTTTCTGTGATTGGCTGGCAGACATTTAATTCAGCCTGTTGGGACATGCCCACTGCACTGTGATTGGCTGCCTGCACACTCTGTGTTTACTCCCCTCTGAGCTGTGAGAATCGAGCTGCCTGAGATGGCTGTGTGTGTAAGAGAGAAGCTGGGACAGCCCTATGTGATGGCTCTCCAGTGATAGTTCTATGTACTGAGTAACTGCTAGATTCACTCTCTCCTCATATAACAGTCTTATACTCTGTGCTCCCCTCATATAACACAGCCTCGTACATTCTGCTCTACCTCCTGCCTGATAACAGAGGGGGGAGGAGAGGGCAGAGAGCATTTCTCACACTTGCTTCCTCAGTTCAGATTGTGTGTATAACTGCTAGATTCACTTTCCCCTCATATAACACAGTCTTATACCCTGTGCTCCCCCCATCTAACAGCCTTATACAGTCTACTCTACCTCCTGCCTCATAACAGAAGGGAAAGGGAGGGGCAGAGGGCATTTCTCACACTTGTTTAATCAGTTCAGGCTTTGTATATAACAGCAATTACACCAGTGAAGGTAGTGGTTACAAGGAGCTTGTGCAGCCTGGAGCTGAGAACTCTGCCACCATGAAGCATGAGAACTGCAGCCAGAAGCATGAGAACTGCAGCCAGAAGCAGGAGGTCTGCAGAGCTGACGTCCTCTCTCTTCCCCTGCGAACACAGAATGATGATGTCACAACTCATCAGTGAGGGGAGACACGACTCCTGGGAGGAGATACACGCCTGCTGAGAGGAGAGACACGCCTGCAGGGAGGAGAGACACGCCTGCAGAGAGGAGAGACTCACCCCTGGATTTGAAACTGAAAGATTTTGCTCAAGTGTACGAAAGCTTCAAACGATAAAACCCCTTTATTTGAAAATCAAATATACAATAATGTGTGATTAGTAATCTACTTTTAATTTATGCCCTGTTGATGTCAAATGCACCAGTAATTGTAATTATTTTCATATTAAAATGTTTCTATTTTTACAAATGCTACTATTGTAATTATTTTACCTATTAGCATCTTCTTGCTTATTTGAGATTTAGGGCTTGTCCCAATGGCAGGTTTTTAAGTTGGTTTTATAGACAGTTTTTGGATTTGAAAACTGTCTGTAAACCGATTGTCAACCTTTTACATTGATTTAAATAGAATATCTGTGCAGCAGTCCACACTACACGGATTTTCCACTGGATGTTTTTGGACACCGCTGACGCTATTAAAAAATTAGAACATGTTCTTTCTTCTGCCCGAAAACTGGGCAGAACATGAACATGTGGGTGTGAAGGAGGCGGATTGAATCTGTAAACCCCTGACTAAAGCCGCCCCTTACGTGGCAAAAACAGACAGAATACCAGTCGAAAAATCTGACTGGTATTTTGTCTTTGCCGTGTGAACGCACCCTTATAGTAAGAGTCTCTTTTGTGTATACTTTATATGCACCTGTATTAAAAAGGACATTAGCTAATACATCAATATGCTGTCACTTGCTGTGCTGTGTGAAAAAACAGTGTAATTCTGTAGTGAAGTTGGCATTGCTTATCCTGCTCATCGTCGTGGTGTAATTTGTTTAAAAGCTGTTTCTTCTTTTTTTTTTTTTATTGCAGTAAAGCTCTTAGACTTATTAGCTTTGTCCGATTAAGTGACCAAAATGACAAACAAGGTTGTCCTGTGTTCATCCTCTTCCGTCTTTAGACTGATAATCACCTTTAACAGGCTAGCTTGTATTCAACTGTTCTGTCAGTCAGCAACACCAAGAGCCCAATAAGGAGCATTTATCAAGCTAAGCACTTGATCTGTAACGGCACATCAGCTGGAGATGAGGTCTAAGATGTAAGATGAAAGTTGCTATTAGCATTAAGTAGGACATTTTATTATCTGAGATTTGAAATAGGTTCTCTTGCTAATCCAAACATCTTTCCACTTTAATATGTTGACAAGGTCCTTATGCACATGGACTTACTTCAGCTTAAGTGGGAAGTAAGGTAGCTATTGTCAGAGGAAAAACGGTCAAAGGTGCTTGTACTAACCCACTTGTGAGTTCCTGGAATAGTGATGGCTTGAAGCTTGCTGTACATTTGTGTACATGATATGTACATTCTCCATAGGAATGTATTACAATATGTGTAACTTTATACTACTAACTTTTTGAAACGTGTGATAGATATTTTTTCTTTTAATAACAATGTCTTATAATTGAACTAAACATAGTTTCAGATTTCGTTTTTGTTTTCTTTCAAGACGACTGAATAGTTATCTGAAAACAATGAAAAAGACAAATTATGAATATAAACAACTAATAAAGTGTATGTTGTTAAAGAGGACCTGTGGCTGTTCTTGACATGTCTGGTTTAGTATATACTTGTGTTCCCTGTGAAATAAGAATTCTGGAGCATCTTCTCTTATAATTCTGAGTTGTGCTGTACCTCTATAATTCCTAGAAATCTATTACTGAATCTGTCAACTGGGTGGTATGAATTGGAGGTATGTCCCTGCACAGTCTGACTTTGTCCAATCAGTGCTGATGGAGTCAGTTTGTACAAGGACAGACTAGTTTGAAAACTAGAATGGTAACACCCATCTGACAGATTCGGCAATACATTTATAGAAGGAATAACAGAGGATCCGCACAACATACAGTTGTAAGAATAGATGCTCCAGATCTGTTTCACAAGAAACATTTTTAAATTATTAAGTATTTATTAAAATACACATATCAGGAGATGTCACAGCTCAGTGAAGGTACAGTAAACCAATTTTTAAAACCAATAATTAAAAAAAGTCTTTACTTTTTGTTTACAAGCACTGTAGATTTTTCTTCATTCGTTAAAATGTAGCACCTTGTATCGATTAGACTTATAGTACAGTGATCACAAGTACAAACAGCTTTTAAACATTAAAGGAGCATCTTTTCTTATCACTGTATATTGTGCAGATCCTCTGTTATTCCTTCTAGAAATGTATTGCTGAATCTGTCAGATGGGTGTTACCATTCTAGTTTTCAAGCTAGTCTATCCTTGTACAAACTGACTCCATCAGCACTGATTTGACAAAGTCAGACTGTGCATGGACATACCTCCAATTCATACCACCCAGTTGACAGATTCAGTAATAGATTTCTAGACGGAATAACAGAGGAGCAGCATGGTGGTGGGGACCCCTGAAATTCTGGCTCCTGCAGTTGCTGTAGGCAGTGGAGATAACTCTATTCCCGATGGTTTAATCCCTCAACTTCGGTGGTTGTCATGGCAGCTGGGTGTCAAACAATGACCTTCGTGTTGTCTGTGATGCCGTAAAGAGAAAACCCCTAAAAAAACAATAGCTGAATTACAACTTTTGTTCATTCCGCTGCACATAAAGCGGAATAAAAAGTGATCAAAAAGTCATATAAACCTCGATGTGTTACCAATGGAAACATCAGTTTCTCCTGCAAATAAAAAGCCCTTACACAGCTCTGTTTACAGAAAAATGAAAAAGTTATGGCATTCATAAAAGAGCAATGCATAAGTATTGTTTTACACAATAAAAACTTTTTTTTAAACTGTTACTACATAAAAAGCTATATAAATTGGATATTGCCATAATTGTATCACCCAGCAGAGTAAAACTAACAAGTATGTTAGCACAGCTGAAAACAGTTTTTCTGATTAGTGAAGAAATAAAACTGACCTTCCTTTGAGCTAGTTGAGAATCTGGAGCATTACATTTGTTGGTTCGATTAACTCGCAAAATGGCCAGAAAAAGAGAACTTTCATGTGAAACTCGACAGTCTATTCTTGTGATGAGAGATGAAGGCTGTTCCATGCGAGAAATTGCCAGGAAACTGAAGATTTCCTACAAAGGTGTGTACTACTCCCTTCAGAGGAGAGCACAAACAGGCTCTAACCAGAGTAGAAAGAGAAGTGGGGGCCCCGCTGCACAACTGAGCAACAAGACAAGTACATTAGAGTCTCTAGTTTGAGAAAGCGACGCCTGACAGGTCCTCAACTGGCAGCTTCATTAAATAGTACCTGCAAAACACCAGTGTCAAGGTCTACAGTGAAGAGGCGACTCCGGGAGGCTAGCCTTCAGGGCAGAGTTGCAAAGAAAAAGCCATATCTGAGACTGGCTAATAAAAGGAAACGATTAATATGGGCTAAAGAACATAGACATTGGACAGAGAAAGATTGGAAAAAAGTGTTATGGACAGACAAATTGAAGTTTGAAGTGTTTGGATCACACAGAAGAACATTTGTGAGACGCAGAACAACTGTAAAGATGCTGGAAGATTGCCTGGCGCCATCTGTCAAGCATGGTGGAGGTAATGTAATGGTCTGGGGTTGCTTTGGTGCTGGTAAAGTGGGAGATACAAGGTAAAGGGATTTTGAATAAGGAAGGCTATCACTCCATTTTGCAACACCATGCATGTTCACATTGTAGCTATGACTAAGGGCTGAATTAAGCCCGAAACGCGTCAGCTCGTCACCCCTCTGTCTGTCTGCTACTGTGCACGTTTGTTTTCCATGTGGCTCTATTGTGGCTGATTTTAAAGAATTTACAAATAAATCATTTGGAATTTTATCTACACTTCTACCGGTGCCAATCCATTTCCTTTGTGGGTCTACCAGTTGTCGGCGTGTCATGGACGCGGATTGAGGCACGGTTATGCCACGAGTCTTACAGACTATACTTGCCAAGGTGAGCTGCCTTTCTCGTTTATCTTTACTGAACACCATGCAATACCCTGTGGACAGCGCTTGATTGGAGCCAATTTCATCCTGCAACAGGACAATGGCCCAAAGCACACCTCCAAATTATGCAAGAACTATTTAGGGAAGAAGCAGGCAGCTGGTATTCTATCTGCAATGGAATGGCCAATGCAGTCACCAAATCTCAACCCCATTGAGCTGTTGTGGGAGCAGCTAAACCAGATGGTACGCAAAAAGTGCCCATCAAGCCAATCCAACTTGTGGGAGGGGCTTCTGGAAGCATGGGGTGAAATTTCTCCAAATTACCTCAGCAAATTAACAGCTAGAAGGCCAAAGGTCTGCAATGCTGTAATTGCTGCAAAGGGAGCATTTTTTGATGAAAGCCAATGTCTGGACTATATTTCTATTCATTTTGCAACTCATTTGATAAATAAAAGTATGAATTTTCAGGGAAAACACGAAATTGTCTGGATGACCCCAAACTTTTGAACGGTAGTGTATGTCCCCCAAAAATTATATCAATAAAAACGTCACCTCAACCCGCTATGGCTCTCAGACTATGGTGATACAAAAACATGTTTTCTTTTCTAAATAAAAGTATTAAAGCAGTAAAATATAAAAAAATATATAAATTGGGTATCGCTGTAATCATATCGACCTGCTGAGTAGATTTAACATGTCATTTATACCGCATGCTGATCCTCTCTATTCAATACTGATAATTAATGAATAGAGAGGGTTATTGGATTTTGATGCTAAATACAGCAAACCCCTCAGGTTTAAATTACAGAACTGATTTGATTTTAAATTATTGATGTTATATGTGTATTGTGTTTTTGTATCCTGCCCCTTTTGTAGGTGTTACCTATAAAAAGAAAGCCATAGTGGGTGTAGTCTTTGTTTTAAGTAACAAAGACTGAAACGCGTCAACAAGGCTCTGGCTTGATGCATCTTTTGACCTTTTCAGTTTATTTATTTGGAATGTTTTTAATGGTTCAATAAAATAATTTTTTGCTGCCTTCTATACCTCAGATGTTTGTGGCTGGTTCAATTCTACTGTTTTTTGTAAAGATGGCCGCAGCATCTAAATCAATGGGAAACGGTGCTGCACACCATTCCTCACTTCGTTTGGGGCACTCGTGGCGAAAACGCGGGTCACCCTCTCTTACGTCCGTAGGGGTTAATACAAAAAGGTCTATACACTGCATTAGGCTGTATAAATGATCGTGTCCCCTAGTGGTGAATTAGCCTAGGGAGACTAAAAGTTAAAGTAAAAAAATAAGTTTTAAAGTGTAAAAAAAATAAAAAAATATTAAAAGTTCAAATCACCCCCCTTTGCCATTTTACAAATAAATAATAAGATAAAAAAGTTACACATATTTGGTATTGCCACGTCCAAAAAAGTCTGATCTATTAAAACATAACATCATTTATCCCATACGCTGAACACCGCAGCCCCAAAAAAATTCCAAATGCCAAAATTGTGTTTTTTGGTCATTTCACATCCAATAAAAATTGGCATAAATTTAATCAAAAAAGTTGCATGTACTCTAAACTGCTAGCAATAAAAAGTACACTTCAGTCCGCAAAAAATGCACATTCTCTTACGTCCATAGGGGTTAATACAAAAAAGTTATTGGTTGCAGAAAATGGTTCAAATTTCAAAATTAGGAAATGTTTAAAAAATATTTTCGGTACCAAATCATAATACAAACCGTACATGTTTGGTATTGCCAGATGCGTATCAATCTGTAGAATACAGATAACACATCATTTTTACCAAAGATTGAGTGACGTAAAAGCAAAACTCCTGCAAACATGGTGCAAGTACAATTTTTCACATTTTGCCCCACTTAGAATTTTTTTGCAGTTTCCCAGTATATTCTATGGTATAATGAATGACACCATTAGAAAATACATTCTGTCCCGCAAAATAAAAGCCCTCATATGTCTATGAAAAATTAAAAAAGTTATGGCTCTGGAAAGGCAGGGAGGAAAAATTGACCTTGAAAAAGGAGTTAAGGAGTTAAATCACAATGTATCATGAGAAAACAATCTCAAAATCACATGGATAGGTAAAAGCATTAAAAAGTTTTTCTCAGATAAAGTGACAAATGTCAGATTTGAAAAATAGGGCTTGGTCTTGAAGTTCAAAACAGGCTTGTCCTTAAGGGATTTAAAAATGGATGTGATTCTGCTGCTGTTTAAAAGCATTGACTTTTTTCTCTTTTTTGATCTGGCATGTTTATGCAATGCCGATGAAACAATTATTTTAATGTTGTAGTCTAAAAGTAAGGTTACTGTTTATTTACCTTTGGGCAGAGGACTTAAAGGACCAGTCTGCTTTTCTCCCTTTAGTTTATTCGGAATTGCTTTTAGGTACACTGTAGTGGAAGTACTCTTCTTAACTGCAGCTGCATGCAGAATTTCTGGCTAATGCAACAGTCTTTGTTAGGTCACATGGCAATCTCTCTGATTAGCTGAACAAAACAGTGCTTTTGATGCCGACAGAAATTCTGTCTCCATATGCGTTACTTTGAGATTGACAGTGAATATCCCATAGGAATACTTGGAGAGATTCACTTCTGAGTCACAAAACTATGCTTTCTCTTACAGCAACTCAGAGAGCAGGTCACATGATCCAGTGGCAGCAGTGAAAAATCCTGTATTTAGCTGGAGTTTAGCAAAATTACTGGCACTAATGTTTATTTAGAAGCAATTTCTAATGAACTAAAGGGAAACAAAACTAGAGTGCTCCTTTAAACAACCTTTACTGCTCCAAATAAAGTCCGTTTGGTTATTATTGCTGCCAATAACAGATCCTGGAGGAAAAATGAGTTAATTTCTTTAAATGAAATGGAAAAATATCTAACTTTCTTACATAATTAATAAAATTTGTCTATAAGCGATTTCTAAATCATTGTATTCTTGTTTACTTTACATTCTACACAATGTCAGAACTTTCTTGCAATTGGCGTTGTAAATTATTATTTTTACTTTTTTATGTTGTTACTCTTATGTCAAAGAAGATGATTTCATAATTAAATTTTTGTTGTACCTTACACTTTTTTTAATGTATAAGGAAATTCTACCCTCTTAGGGTATGTTCACACGGGGTAATTTCGGTACGCATTTTGCGGCATATTTGCGCTCTAATACAGGCAAGATACGCGCTGAAATTAAAGTAATCCAAAGTTCTCATAGAGAACTATGGATTACGCCTCCTCTCCCCGCTCGTACAATACGATTGTATTGTACGCGCAGGGAGATAAGTGACATGTCAATTACTTGCGCCGAATACGCACCGCGAGTAATGCATGTCAATGGGGCTAGCGGGCTGCTGGTCCCCCCGTGCCGCGGGAGTACACGCTGATCAGTGCGACTCCCAAAACACCCGGCGTACTTGCGGCCGTACTGTCTGCGCCGCAATTCCGCCGTGTGAACATAGCCTTATGGTGACTGTTGTTACTGATGAAAGCTAATAAGTCACTGTATGGTATGCTTTAGAGAAAATAATATGCCATTAGTATTTATGAGATATACTTTAAAAACCTCATACCTGATGAATCAATTCCATCAACTATGAAGATGAGCAAAAAATATCTCATGATACTAATGGCATATCATTTTCTCTGCACGAAAGCAGACTTAGCTATAATATGCCAAACAATAGCTGTTAATTTTGCTTAGACCGTGAATTATTATGGTATTGTACTTTTAAAAGCTTACTATTTCTCAGATTCACTTTCTTTACTTTGCTGTATTTATTAAAAGTAGGCCTGTGAAAAAGCCACCCTTTAAAAATGTCACATCTCACCTATTTGGATGCTAAAACTGTCACATTTTTGGTTACAGTTGGCAATTATAGTCAAACTCTTGCCAAGTAGTGAACTGGAAACGGTTATTGTGTTCATATGCAGCCATGAGGATATTTCAATAAACCGACTTAAAGTTGTTTCCTTTCATTTAATACATTGTTTAAAAAACTGTTTAATAATTTTAGATCAGAGTCATTTTATCTATGACAAAAAAACAGCAGCTATTTCAAAGACATATTCTGCTATTTGTATTTTGCCTCACAACAGTTTCTGTATTATTTCAATCTCTTGCCATTTTATAGCAAATAGACTTAGAACATAAGCGCTAAGGGTCACATGTATGAACCTGTTTAGGTCTAAAACTCACTTTTTTGCCCATAGGTTACATTGTTAAGTTAATAAAAATTAGCAATTTCTGCCATACATGCTGTAAAAATTGATAAACTGAAGAGTCATGACATTTGTTTATATGGTATGGTGCCAACTGGTGATCAAAATGTGTAGCAATGTTGCTGCAGAGAAGTCAATAGAAATAAGTTTCTGCTTGTCAGTTAAAAAACAGAGCCTCTGTAGAAACACTGGTAGAGTCACTCAGAAGACTACTGGGAAGGACCATTCTTAGCTTCCAGAGAAGGAGACTAATCTTGTTCAGCGCTCTACCCTCAGCAGCACAGATTAGAAGTAACATTAATGGGGATGCATAGAAGCAAAAAGTAAAAAAGTTCATAGGCAAAAAGTAAAGTGAATATATACTACAACAATGAATCATGTTTCTGACAGAAATATACACTCAACGGCCACTTTATTAGGTACACCTGTCCAACTGCTCGTTAACACTTAATTTCTAATCAGCCAATCACATGGCGGCAACTCAGTGCATTAAGGCATGTAGACATGGTCAAGACAATCTCCTGCAGTTCAAACAGAGCATCGGTATGGGGAGGAATGGTGATTTGAGTGCCGTTGAACGTGGCCTGGTTGTTGGTGCCCGGTGGGCTGGTCTGAGTATGTCAGAACCTGCTGATCGCCTGTGATTTTCACGCAAAAACCATCTCTAGGGTTTTCAGAGAATGGTCCGAAAAAAAAAAATATCCAGTGAGTGGCAGTCCTGTGGGGGGAAAGCCTTTTTGATGCCAGAGGTCAAAGGAGAATGGGCAGACTGGTTCGAGCTGATAGAAAGGCAACAGTGACTCAAATAGCCACCCGTTACAACCAAGGTAGGCAGAAAAAGGCATCTCTGAACGCACAGTACGGCGAACTTTGAGGCAGATGGGCTACAGCAGCAGAAGACCCACCGGGTGCCACTCCTTTCAGCTAAGAACAGGAAATGAGGCTCCAATTTGCCCAAGTCATCGAAATTGGACAGTAGAAGATTGGAAAAACGTTGCCTGGTCTGGGAGTCTCGATTTCTGCTGCGACATTGGATGGTAGGGTCAGAATTTGGCGGTCAAACATGAAAGCTATGGATCCATCTGCTTGTATCAACGGTTAGGTGGTGGTGGTTTGGGGTCAAAGGTGTGGAGAATATTTTCTTGGCACTCTTTGGGCCCCCGGTACCAATTGAGCATCGTTTGCAAACCTTGTGGAAACTATGCCACGAAGAATTGAGGCAGTTCTGAAGGCAAAAGGGGGTCCAACCCGTTACTGCATGGTGTTTCCTAATAAAGTGGCCGGTGAGTGTATGTGTGTATGTTGTTTTATATTATGTTAAAATATAATTATATACATATTTTATATATTTTATATATATATATATATTGTGACAGAGCGACAGCAAGCAGTTGGGATGTTTTTGTCACTAAGTGGAGCTTTTACAGAAGATCCACAAGCAACACGCCACCAAGGGTACCTGGCCTTGGTGGAATAAGAGCCATCTATTTATGCTGTCAGTCACAGTATGCGGCTGGCAGCCGTCTATAGCCATTTCTGGATTGGCTCTTATTGGGAGTAGGCAAAGTGTTGGGTGGATGTCTACTCCCCATGTTCCAGGACAGGTATTTGGCACAGCCCTGGAGGCCTACAAAAGCCTGCTGCTCCAGGTAATCAGGGGGCGTGGTCTGCTATTTGGAGTGGAGCAGCAGAGGAGCCAAGGAGAAGGGCTCTGGCCCCCCAAGGCTGGTATTGTGACAGTAGGAGTACTGTGATTTTGGTGGTCCTGTGTGGTAGACACAGATCACTGGGTAGTGAGGGACTCACTGTATGGGTTTAGGTAGTGGCTAGACGGCCGAGGTTTTGTTTATGTTTTGTTGCTGTATGTTTATCTGGAGCCTGAATAAAGCTGGCTGCGGCCAGTATAAAACGGACGCCTGGTGTTGGTGTGCTATATATTGGAGTGCCAGCCCGTTTACAGAAGAAAACGGTGATCCCAGAGCTGAATGACCCCTGGCCGAGCCAAGATGGCGTCCAAGCCATATATATATATGTATATACACACAAATACATATATGCATGTTTTTCTTACTATCTGACATGAAATCAGAATAAACCTTATCCATTTTAGGTCAATTAGGATTACCAAAATTATTTATATTTGCCAAATACCAGAAAAATGAGATATAACATTTTTAAGGCATTTTATTACTTTCTGCAAAGTCAAAAGTTTACATACACTAGGATTACTATGCCTTTAAACATCTTGGGACAGCCTATATGATGATGTCATGTCTTTGGAAGCTTCTGAGGTTTATTGGCAACATCTGAGATTGGCAACATTAGAGACATACCTGTGAATGTATTTTACCACACACCAGAAGCACACTGAAATCAGCCAATTGGGTGCAATTTCCAGATACCTGAAGGTGCCTCGTTCATTTGTACAAACAATTATACACAAGTCCAAACAAGATGGGAATGTCCAACCATCATACCGCTCAGGAAGGAGACGTGCTCTGTGTCTCAGAGATGAATGTGCTTTGGTCCAAAATGTGCATATCAGCCCAAGAACAAAAGCAAAAGACCTTGTGAAGTTGCTGGCATAAGCTGGTAAGCTTGAGTCATTATCCACAATGAAACGAGTACTGTATCAACATGGGCTGAAAGGCCACTCTGCCAGGGCAAAGCCATTACTCCAAAAGAAACATATAAAAGCCAGATTAATATTTGTAAATGCACAAGGGAACAAAGACCTACATTTTTGGAGACATGTCTTGCAGTCTGACGAAATTAAAATTGAACTGTTTGGCCATAATGGCCACTGTTAAATTTGGAGGAAAAAGGGAGAAGCTTGGAAGCCTAAGCAGGCCATCTGAAATGTGAAACATAGGGGTGGCAGCATAATTTTGTGGGGTTGCTTTGCTGCAGGAGGGATTGATACACTTCACAAAACAGATGGCATCATGAGGAAAGAAGATTATGGGGCAATACTGAAGCAACATCTCAAGACATTGGCCAAGTTAAAGCTTGGGCGGAAATGGGTCTTCCAAATGGACAATGACCCGAAGCATACTGACAAACTGGTTAGAAAATGGCTTAAAGGGGTTTTCTCACTATAAAGATCTCTAACGATGGGGACAATAAAAATAAGCATTTTTGCAATTAGTTTGCATTACCTAAATCATTTAGAATAGCAGATATAAGCTAAACTGTGTGTTCTACACCTCAAACTTCAGCAGGTGTTGGGCCACGCCCCCTTTTATGTGTTTGGCTGCCCAATATGTCATTCAGTCTGTTGGGACACACCCCTTGGATGGGACACACACCCTGTGCTGTGATTGGCTGCCTGCACTTTGTGCTTACTCCCCTCTGAGCTGTGTAAATCAAAAGGGAAACTAGGTGTCTCAGCTCTCTATGCAGGATGTATCTGTATAACAAAGGCTGTGTGAGCTTCTCTCTGTCCATCTCCCAGCTCTAAGGTGAAGGATCTGGGAAATTGCTGAGTCTGTAGATTCACTCTCCCCCATATAACATAGCCTTATACCCTCTGCTCCCCCCTCTACCTCATGCCTGATAACAGAGAGTGGGGGGTGGGAGGGAGGGCAGCGTGCATTTCTCTAATTTGTTTAATCAGTTCATGCTGTATATATAACTGCTTACACCAATACAGGTGTTCTGCTTATAAGGAGCTTGTGCAGCCTTGGAGGGAGGTGAGAGGTCTGCAGGCACGAGCACATTGCAGGAGCTGTGACATCCTCTACTTTACACTGTTCACACAGAATGATGATGTCACAACTCTCCAGTGAGGAGAGACACGCCTCATGGGAAGAGAGACTTACCCCTAGATTTGAAGCTATAACTGAGATCAACGGCTCGAGTCTGCGAAAGCCAGTAATGAGAAAACCCCATTAAGAATAACCAAGTCAATATTTTGGAGTTGCCATCACAAAGCCCTGAACTCAATCCTGACAATTTATGGGAAAAGCTAAAAAGGCAGGTGCAAGCAGGGCGACCTACAAACATGACTCAATTATACCAGTTCTGTCAGAAAAATGGGCCAAAATTTCTACCAACTATTGTGAGAAGCTTGTGGAGGGATATCCAAAACATTTGACCCAAGTCATACAGTTTAAGGGCAATGCTACCAAATAATAATGAAATGTATGTAAACTTTTGACTTTGCAGAAAGTAATACAAAAGCCTTCAAAAATTCTCTCTCTCTCTCTCAGATTATTCTGGCATTTGGCAAATATAAATAATTTTGGTAATCCTAATTAACCTAAAATCAGAAAGGTTTATTCTGATTTCATGTCAGATAGTGAGAAAAACAAGCATAAGTGTCTTTTTATATAGTGTATGTAAACTTCTGGTTTCTACTGTATATATTATATATATATATAATTTATATATATATATATATATATATATTATATATATAATATATATTATATATATATATTATATATATTTATATATATATATATCTACACAGTGGGGGAAAAAAAGCATTTGATACACTGGTGATTTTGCAAAAAAATCCAGAAAATCACATTGTATGATTTTTAAATAGTTAATTTGTATTTTATTGCATGGAATAAGTATTTGATACAATAGAAAAACAGAACTTAATATTTGGTGCAGAAACATTTGTTTGCAATTACATTGGTCAGACATTTCCTGTAGTTCTTGACCAAGTTTGCACACACTGCAGCAGGGATTTTGGCCCATTCCTGCATACAGATCTTCTCTAGATCTTTCAGGTTTTGGGGCTGTCACTGGGCTACACTGAATTTCAGCTCCCTCCAAAGATTTTCGATTGGGTTCAGATCTGGAGACTGGCTACTCCACTCCAGGATCTTGAAAGTTTATGGGGCCCTTTTTTTTTTTTTTTTTTTTTTTTTTTTTTATTTTTTTTTTTTTTTTTTTTTTTTTTTTTTTTTTTTTTTTTTTTTTTTTTTTTTTTTTTTTTTTTTTTATTATGTTTTTTTTTGGTTCAGATGGGACTGGCTACTTCACTCCAGGATTTGAAATGCTTCTTATGGAGCCACTCCTTAGTTGTCCTGACTGTGTGTTTCAGGTCATTTTCCTACTGGAAGACCCAGCCATGATCCATCTACAATGCTGTTGCTGAGGGGAGGAGGTTGTTGGCCAAAATCTCTGAGTAAACAGACCCATACATTCTCCATTCAATACGATACAACTGTCCTGTCCCCTTTGCAGAAAAGCCCCCACAAAGTAGAATGTTTCCAACCCATGCTTCGCAGTTGGGACGGTGTTCTTTGGGTTGAACTCATCCTTTTTCTTCCTCCAAACGGCAAGTGGAGTTGATAGCAAAAAGTTCTATTTTGGTTTCATCTGATCACAAGACCTTCTCTCATGCCTTCTATAGATCATTCATATAGTCATAGGAAAACTTCAAACGGGCCTGGACATGTGCTGGGGTGAGCCTGGAACTTGCGGGCCCTGCAGGATTTCAATCCATGGCGATGTATTATGTTACTAACGGTAATCTTTGAGACTGTGGTGTCAGTTCTATTCAGGTCATTAACCAAGTTCTCCTGTGTAGTTCTGGGCTGATTCCTGACCTCTTCTAGAATCATCTTACCCACAAGGTGAGATCTTACATGTAGCCGCAAACCAAGAAAGATTGACAGTCATCTTGTATTTCTTTGATTTTCTAATGATTGCACCAACAGTTGTTGCCTTCTTACCAAGCTGCTTGCCTATTGTCCTGTAGGACATCCCAGATTTATACAGGTCTACAATTTTGTCTTTAGACAGCTTTTTGGTTTTGGCCATGGTGGAAAGGTTGGAGTGTGTGGACAGGTGTCTTTTCAGGTAACAAGTTCAAACAGGCGCAATTAATACAGGTATTGGAGTGATCTGTAATTGGCATTCTTAAAGAAAAACTAAATAACCGGTCTGTGTGAGAGCCAGATTTATTGTTGGTTGTTAGGTGATCAATTACTTATTCATGCACTGTCTCTCATAGTTTAAGTGTACTTTACAATGAAATGACAGACCTCTCCATTCTTTGCAGCGTGGGAATACTTAATATAAATATCGCCTGATCTTTCTATCTCTATCTTTCTATCTATATATCTATCTATATATCTATTCTATCTATCTATTATCTATCATATCTATCTATTATCTATCTATCTATCTATCTATCTATCTATCTATCTTTTTGTCTATCCGCAACCAAGCCGCAAACCAAGAAAGATTGACAGTCATCTTGTATTTCTTTGATTTTCTAATGATTGCACCAACAGTTTGTGTGCCTTAATTAACAGCTGCTTTGCCTATTGTCCTCGTAGGACATACCAGATTTATTAAAGGTATTACATTTTGTATTTAGACTGCTTTTTTGGTTTTGGCCAGGGGGTGGATGGAAAGGTTGGAGTGTGAAATTTTTGAATGATGTGTGTGGACAGGTGTCTTTTCAGGTAACAAGTTCAAACAGGCGCAATTAATACAGGTAATGAGTGCACAGTAATAGGGCTTCTTAAAGAAAAATTAACATGTCTGTGAGAGCAAGAATTATTGTTGGTTGGTAGGTGATCAAATACTCATTTCATGCACAGTCTCTCATAGTTAAAGTGTACTTGCAATAAAAAATTACAGACCTCTCCATTCTTTGCAGGTGGGAAGATAAACTTAACAAATCTCCAGATTCTATTCTTTCTATATATCTATCTATCTATCTATCTATCTATCTATCTTTATATCTATATATCTATCTAACAGATCTATCTACTCATAACTTCTGTTATCGTTTACTAAAAAAGAAAAAAAAGCACACAATAACACAATAAATAAAAACGCAATACAATGTGAATAGCATCCTTGGGCTAACAATGACTATCTAGATACATTTAAGCAAATTTTAAACAGACTGATGTGTCAGTAATAATCTTAATGTGGAACAACATGTCAAGATAATGAAACAATTGCACCTGCTGTGTGAAGGGACAAAGAATGTGATAAAACCAAAATGAAATTCGGTTTATATACTTTGTCTTAAACGAAAAATATCAAAGCAATGAGACCAATGCAACACCTTACAATTAATCAACAGTATCTCACCATTGCGAGGCTTCAAGCAGGATGCTCTTGTTGGGAACGCTTGGGCCAATGAGCTCTTAAAGTGTCACACATAGTGGACCTCGGACAGGTTGCAGAAAGAGATTTGGGACGGAGAGACTGGTATGAGTCACAGAATGGCATAGTAGTTGTCGGCCTTGTGGCTACTCTCACATATTTTGTCGAGGTCTTTGTCTTTAGATACAGCAAGTTTTGCCAAAAAGTACTGATAATTGATACAATGAAACTGTGGGTCTTGTTGCATTTGTAATAGGTTAGTGATGGTATCAATTTAGATATTTTGATATTATATTTTCATATTATTTTTTTTATGTTACATCGCTGAATTGTCAACCACTATATAGGACAATTTTCTTTTATGTGTGGGAGGTTGTTTCTAGTGTACTGTATGTACCCATTATGGAGTGGAAAGTAAGCCTGGCTTATTATTGACGTATACTATATATTAAACTGGTCTAAAAGATCAATAGGGCTTAAACTGATTAGCCCTAATATTTAATAGTATATAGGTCCTTCTTGTGCCAACAAAACAATTCTAACCATCATCATCACAGTCATGAATGTCTGAATGTGTCCTTGTAGTACCAAGACACCAGCAGTAGATTAGATAAGGAAATCCTGTAATTTTTACTTGTTTTTGAACACATTCATACTTGATATTTAAGAATTAAAATATGGGAAATTTGTAGGCTAAATCAACACCTTGAATTTTTTGTCATGTTCCTCAAACCATTACATAAATAATTTTTGTTGTGAGGTGTTGAAAGAGTCTATGTCCTTTAGTGAATATTGTTGCATACAGGTGTGTACTTGGTATATAACAATGTTATATAACATAACAATGAGGACATGTATACAGTTGAAAAGTAGTGCCACCATTATTCTCATGCATTGTTGGCTTACAGCTAGTTGAGGGCAACCTGTGCAGTGGGTATTCATTTGTGGTAAAACCCCTTTAATATCCTGATTCTTTATTCTTAACCTTTACTGAGATATGCATATTAGGCTTGGCACCGTATTATCATACTATCATACAATCAGACCGTCATCTCTGTCTCCCTACATTGTTATTTGACTACTGTGTATTGTATAAAATCCCAACTTCTGTTGGGATGTATTGGGATTCAGTCTTGCTCTGTGTTCATTTAAAGAAGTTTTTGTTTGTATAAAAATTAAAAATCTGTACAGTTGTCCTTCACAAATTTTCATTTTACTGTGTTAAATAGAAACATTCAAAATATTATTTTCATTAACTTTACATTTCATTTAAACAAAAGCTGAATGTCTCAGAGCTCTTTTTGACATTTGTACATATACCGTATGTGTAATTATTTTAAAGTGATTTGCATTACTTGTGTCGTTAATGCAGCTCCCATATTCACCAGTAGATGTCCTTCTGGACAAAGAATATCTTTGCTTTACTTTCAGTACATGTTCAATGTATTTTGTACTTAGAATAATTGATGCTTTTTTAGCAAGAATTTTTCATATAAAATAGATGATTCAGAATTTTGCTATTTGTATTACTTGTTTTGCACAGTGAAAAAGAGTAAAAACTACCAAAGTACTGTTAGTCTCACATTAATCACATGGATTATTAGGATTAGTTTTTTATAATTTTCTTAATTGCATCAGAGAGCCAACTTTTTTATATTTCCATTGACATACCAGTATGAGTTTTTTTTTTTGCAGTGTAAACTTTATTTTTAAACAGCACCATTATGGGGTACATATAACTTATTGACTTAAATTAATTGTTTTGAGTACATAGTGGGAATAAAACAGCAATTTTGCAATTTATTTAGCATTTATCATTTTGTCCTTTTTACCCATGCGCAATACTGCATATTTTTTTAATCTCAGGTTCATGTATGTGTTGTTGACCCAAAATATGCATAGTTTTTTTTTAATGTTTTATTACGTTTGCACAAAAATAGCACAACTGTAGAGCAAGGAAAGAAAAAACTTAAAGAAACTGCAACATCAAAATAAACATCAAAACCAATGTGCCTATTCATTTCTATGGAGTTTTTAGGCCTGGTTCACGTCTGTATTAGGTTTTCCATTGTAAATGGAATAGGGAAAAAAAAATTAAAAAAAAATCGAATCATTAAACTGATGTACAAACTTTAACATGGCTATGTATTTTCTTTAGTCAAAAAACTGATACTTGATGGAACAAAGATAAACTGATGCAAACTGAAAGATTACAACCAACAGAAAACACAACGCAGAAGTGAACTGATCATAGAATTGTTGTAGTAGGATTTTTATAGATAATTACATCAGAGATAACCAACAGTTAGGTATGTAACACGGCGTCATTTCTCTGGACTGAGAACCAGTGTGTACAACAGCTTTTCTGGATTGTGCTTTGGGTCCATCCAGAAAGGACCCAGAGCGCATCTAACAATGAGCAGTGAGATTATCACTGCCGGCAATGAGAAACACGCAGCAGCGTTCACAAGAGAGATCACCGCTGCGTGTTTACATCACACCTGTCAGGTCCGCTTTACGCACCCGATCAAAGAATTACATGTAATTTCTTTGATCGCATCCGCAAGACGGACCCGATGCAAACATGCAGCGGCGATCTCTCATGTGAACGCCGCTGCGTGTCTGTCATTGTCAGCAGTGATAATCTCACTGCTCATTGTTAGATGCGTCTCTGGGTCCTTTCTGATGGACCCAGGGACGCATCTGAAAAGCGGATGTTCACACGGACTCAAGACGCCGTGTAAACATACCCTTACATTACACTGTGGGCTTCCATATATAATACAATGTAATAATGTTGCAGCTCATATAAATTCTCTGGCAGCTAATTAAAAGTTGCCTATTTGGCTACGTTCACAGGGCTAATTGCAGAGCTCGTACTCCCGCGGGGATTATCCGACCGGCATTTGCTGTTTTGGAGCCGTGTACATGGCCACATTTAGACGGCTTTTCTCTGCGCTTTGCGGAGAAAAGCCCTCCCCCTTCACATTGACATGTCATGTTCTGCCTGAAAACCGCAAGGAAGAAAGAACATGTTCAATTTTTTTCGGGCCGCTGGTGCTCTAAAAAAAACATCTGACGGAAAATCCGTACAGTGGGCACCGCTGCACGGATTTTCCATTAAGGTCCGTGATAAAGTTTGACAGCTGGCTTTAAAAACCGAAAACCGCCTGTACAACCAGCTGAAAACCTGCCGTAGGGACAGGCCCTAACTTAATCTAATTTTTGTATGGTGTTCATATCAGCTGCTAACAATGTTAAAGTCAGTATAATAGCTGACTAATTGTACCAACACTTATCCCGTAACCAGTGCATACATAATATCTGTTTCAATATTTCTCAAAAAGTGATATGTCCAAATAGCTACTGATAACTGCACTTTATCGGTATGCTCTACTACAACAGCTGACTTAAAATATAAACTAAATGCTTCCAAAATGTGTTTTGCCCATCATAGCATCATCAAGGGATAGAGACAAATGACCTGGATTTTTTTTCTATTCCCTTTGCACCATGACATAATCCTACATTTTGGCAGCTTAATGTAAGCTCATGCCTCAGATATAGTTACATCATGGAAGTTTAAAGGGGTTTTCTCACCAGAATGATTAGCTTTTAACATGTACGAAAAGGTAAATGAATACTACTACCAAATACATTGCTTTGTTGATTTTGCTTTGTTCATGAGATAGAGGATAAAGAGGATTTTATCTATTGCTAATGTACACCAGTTTCTCTGGTTATCAACCACTTCTTCCGGTTCTCTCTTATGTTTCATTGCTTCAAGCTGCCTTCTTACCATGCAGAAGCTTTATTTACCTATGTTAATGACAAGTTTTAAGCCTTAGAGCTGTACTTTGTGCACTACAGATTATAAACCTCCTTTATTAATGTCACTATAACAGGCTCAGCTAGAAATACAGAGCTGATATGCTGATCACTGCTATGGAAGCACCCACAGCCTGGTTATAAAGTGTTAGTCTGAAGCTGCCTGTGGCTCTAGGAAACAGCATGGTGAGACATCACCTTTAAGAGGTTGGTGATACCAAAGAAGGGATAACACTTAGTTTAAACTAGATTAATTATTGAAACCTCTGTCACAACTTTTTGAATCTTGGCAGAGGATGCTGACCCATCCTTTTTACATTATGCTTTGATGTCTTCCTTGGTTTACCAATATGTTTTCCTTCCTATTTTGTTTATATCTGTACCAAATTTTCACAGTGATGTTTTATTGTTTCTGAAGAAGGGACCAGTCAAGGTTTCCAAAATGCTGAAAAGCTAAATAAACAAGTTCAAAATGATAAACTACATGCTGACCTTTATGATCAGAATTTTCACTTAAAACAGTAGAGCCTCTTTACACTTTACTCTTCTTCATCGATTTTACTTTAATTTTACACACCGTTGACTGGGAAAAACTACACCTGTGTCACATTCTATGTTGGATTTCCATCTTGGAGAAGTTTAATAATCCTTTCCATTGTTTTAATTGATAAATCTCTTGTTGTGTCCATGTTTTCTGTTAATCAAGCTATGTCAGCCTATAAAACACTTTCCCTTTTAACTAGAATTTTAAACTTGTGCTAATTTTTTTTAAATGCAAATTACAAGGTGTTTCTATAATTTTTTTTCCCTCAGCATTAAGAAATTCCATAATAATTTTTCTACTTTGTCTTAAAAGTAACTCCCTTTCATTTATTTGAGGTATATTTTGTTCCATATCTGTGACATGGATATTTGCTATGAAGTAAAGTATCACTTTTGCCAGTGATGCACTACAATTTGCCTTTGATAGGAAGTACTGATTTGTGGATCCAAACAAGAGTTCAGAAAGGCAAGGGGTGTATCTGGGAAAGAATTCAACTTACCGTATATACTCGAGTATAAGCTGACCCAAGTATAAGCCGAGGCACCAACTTTTGCCCCAAAAAACGGGAAAACTTATTGACTCGAGTATAAGCCTAGGGTAAAAAATGCAGCGGCTACTGGTAAATTTTAAAAATAAAAATGGATACCAATAAAATTACATAGGCAGTTTAATGTCCCCCATAGGCAATTATAGGCAGATATATGGCCCTATATGCAGGTATAGGCAGGTATATGTCCCAAAAGGCACGTATATGGCCCCATAGGCATGTAATAGGCAGTTATATGTCCCCCATAAGCAGATTATAGGCAGGTATATGGCCCCATACGCAGGTAATAGGCAGGTATAGGGCAGGCTGTAGGCAGGTTTAGGGCAGGTATAGGCAGCTGTAGGCAGGTATAAGGCAGGTATAGGCAGCTGTAGGCAGGTATAGGGCAGGTATAGGGCCGGCTGTAGGCAGGTATAGGCAGGTATAGGCCCCATAGACAGGTATAGAGCAGGCTGTAGGGCAGGTATAGGCCCGGTTAAGGCAGCTGTAGGCAGCTATAGGGCCGGCTGTAGGCAGGTATAGGGCCGGCTGTAGGCAGGTATAGGGCAGGTATAGGCAGCTGTAGGCAGGTATAGGGCTGGCTGTAGGCTGGTATAGGCAGCTGTAGGCAGGTATAAGGCAGGTATAGGCAGCTGTAGGCAGGTATAGGCAGCTGTAGGCAGGTATAGGGCCGGCTGTAGACAGGTATAGGCAGCTGTAGGCAGGTATAGGGCCGGCTTTAGACAGGTATAGGCAGCTGTAGGGCCGGTATAGGGCCGGCTGTAGGCAGGTATAGAAGGTATAGGGCCGGCTGTAGGCAGGTATAGGGCCGGCTGTAGGCTGGTATAGGCAGCTGTAGGCAGGTATAGGCAGCTGTAGGGCAGGTATAGGGCCGGCTGTAGGCAGGTATAGGCAGCTGTAGGCAGGTATAGAAAGGTATAGGGCTGGTTGTAGGCAGGTATAGGGCCGGCTGTAGGCAGGTATAGGCAGCTGTAGGCAGGTATAGGCAGCTGTAGGCAGGTATAGGCAGTTTAAAAAATAAAAAAAAACAAACACTTACCTGGCTCCCCGCTGCTCCGCCTCCTTGCTGTCCAGCCTCCCGCGCGCTGTCCTGTCTTCCCGGTACAGGCGGTGACGTCATCAGGCCGCGCACACAGCGTGATGACATGCACGCTGCCTGTGCCGGGATCTCAGGACAGCTGCGAGTCTGCGGCCGCCCGGAGACCACTGCGGAGCACGGAGCGCTCGCTCTGTGCCCCGCAGTGGTATCCCTTCACCTATATGCGCTCCGGAGAAGTCGCATATAGGTGAAGGGATCGCGGACAGTGCCCGGGCCAGCGCAGCACCCGGACACTGTGCGCTCACTCGGCCTTCAGTTATATGCGCTCCCTGAGGAGCCGCATATAGCTGAAGCATCCCTGTCAGCACTCGGGCCATCGCTGCGCCATCGAGTGCCGACAGTGACTCGAGTATAAGCCGAAGGGAGATTTTTCAGCACATTTTTTCTGCTGAAAAACTCGGCTTATACTCGAGTATATACGGTACTATATTTTTTGGACTGAAATACGCACTTTTCTACTCCCAAATTTGGGAGGAAAATGGGGATGTGTCTTATAGTCCAAATGTAGCATCACAGGCAGGAGGCTAGAGTAGTGCGAAGCTGCGGGAAGCTGGCAGCAGGTGTGATGGGGATAAAGCTCGCTGCCAGCTTCCCACAGCATCGCCCTACTCTAGCCTCCTGCTTGCCTTAGATGCTACATTCTGGTTGTATTGAGGAGGCTTGCGCGAAGTTCGCTCCATACATGGCAGGCGGCGGCTGTTCATTATAGCTGTCAACCACCACTAACAGCAGGGAATGGATCCCAACTGTTAACACTTTAGACACCATGGTGATCCCGGATGCAGCGTCCAATTGAATGAGCTCAGTGGGATGATTGGTTGCTATGGTAGCCTGAAGCATCATGCAGGTTTCCATAGCTGCTATGTATGTACACCTATTACACCTTGTCATAAGTACACCTATTACAAACTGCCATAGGTTTTGAATAATAATCCTATATGGTAATACAATAGTACTGCCGTATATATGTCAAGAGATTGTGCCCCTTAGTGGTCATGTAACCTAAGGTGATTAATTATTAAAGAAAAAAAAAAAACGTTAAAAAAAAAATATTAAAAGTTTAAATCATCCCCTTTTACCATTTTACAAAAAAAAATAACAAAAAAAATTGTATCCAAAACAGTAATATAGAAATGTAAGAACAATACTTTATTGGGGTACGTAAAATGACCAAAAAACCCACAACTTTAGCGTTTAATTTTTTTATCTTCTATGGTGTTCAGCGTACAGGATAAATTATGTTATATTTTCAGAGGTTGGACCTATGAACATGGTGATACCAATTATGTGCAACTTTTTTTTTTTTTTTTTTGGCAAACTTATAGATACAAGGGCCAATCAAATAAAATGGATACAATAAATAAAAAGAATGCCAAAAGAAATTGTATCCAATACAGTAATAAAGGGCCCGGTTCACACGGCTTATTGCCGGCGTAATTGCGGGGCCGGATTTCGCCCCGCAATTACGCCGGCAGCCGTGCAGCGGGCCGGGGGGGGGCGGCAGCTCGCCGGCCCCATAGACTGTCATTATCTACGGCGCGTACGCGCCGTAAATAATTGACGTGTCACTTTCTCCCCACCCAGCGGTTTCGCCGAGCAGGGAGGAGAGATGGAATCCATAGTTCTCTATGAGAACTGTGGATTACCGTAATGACTGAGACGGATTGGAGCCTTACTGCAGCGCACATCCAGCGCGCAGTACGGCTCCAATCCGCGCCCAAATAAGCCGTGTGAACGAGGCCTAGAAATGTAAAAACAATATTTTATTAAATCTTATTATAAACAATTAAAAAATATATCAATAACAGACAAAATTACACCCAAATGAAAAATGCCCAACTAATCCTACTGAAACATAATACTATACATCATTTAGGTGATAATAGTATCAAAAGATCACATAAATAAGTACAAAAACATCAATTTTATACATCACCAAGGATCAGCGGATTAGAATGAACCAGTCCTAATCCGCTGTTCCTTGGTGATGTATAGAATTGATGTTTTTGTACTTATTTATGTGATGTTTTGATACTCAGAAAGCTCCTCACATAGCGTGCAACTAAGAACTCAGGAAACGTTTGAAACGTGTAAGTGGCGATTGCTTTGTCTCTGTCTTGATACACAATGATTTTAGAGATTTTTCTTAATAAACCAGTTTATTTTACAATGGAAGATTTTGCTGGGTCTACTTCATCGGTTTTAGTTCCTGAATAGACAAAAAGTAATCAACGGTGGGAAACACAACCAAGTTCTGGCTAAAGGTCTTTATAACAAACCCTATAACTTTCTGCAGAGGTTTAACAGATTAAGAATTAAAGGGGCTGTCTAGTTCAACAAAAAATGAAATAGCAAACTGCTGGTGTCAAAGAAAATAAAAAAAACCCTCATACTCACCTTCCTTTGCTCCTTTTTTCTATCGTTGGATCTCCCTGTTTTTCTGTTTACTTTTTATTGTGCTCCCAAACACGATGTCACTGCTTGCAGCCATTGATTGGCAACAGCAGTTATGTGTCACTTTCAACTGGTGATCTAAGGGATCTAAGCAAGTGACCGCTGAAGCCAATCAGCAACTGCAGCGGTGATGTCCCGTTTGGAAGCAAAATAGATAATAAATCGAAGAGCAAGGTTCTCACCAGAAGCTACTATTTATTTTTTTATTCAAACTGGACTAACACCTTCGATTCACTCCATCGATTCATGTCCTGTTTTCTCAGTTTCATTTTTAAATTCAGGGGTGTGTTTACTTGCTTCTACTGGCTACTCAAGCTGCTGAGGACAACAGGTCTGTAGCTATAGCAACTAGTGCTGGCAGCTAGAGATGGGCGAATTTCTCAAAAATTCGATTCGGTCACTTCGCCGAATTTTCCGACAAAAATAAATTCGGTCCGAATTACTTCGGGACGAATCGCGTTAAAAAGCAGCTATTTCCAGGCTGCACAGAGCCTGCAGGGTGATGAAGAACATTGTGCCAACTTTGACAACGTGGAGGAGAAAGCGGCGTCTCCTGTCCAAGTTGTTGGTGTGCCTGGGTGTGCCCAGTGGGCCGTAAAGGACATGTACTGGCCCTGACCATAGTTACAGCTCCAGACGTCCGCGCTGCCGTGCACCTTGGAACAAACCGATAAGCTCAAGGACTGACCCACCTTCTGTTCTACATATTTATGAAGTGCTGGTACTGCCTTTTTGGAAAATAAATTACGGCTTGGAACTCTCCATCTCGGCTCGGCACAAGCCATTAGTTCTCTGAATGGTGCAGAGTCCACCATTTGGAAAGGGAGGGTCTGCAATACCAACAACTTGGACAGGTCAACTTGCACGGTCAGCTGCTGCACCTTAGGATGGTTGGACGCATACTGTTGTCTCTTTGCAATCGCCTTGCTGAACGACTGCTGGCGCCATGAGTAGCGAGGAGCAGGAGCATCTGGACCGGGAGATGATGTCAAAGAGAAACAGCTCCCTTCTGCAGAGGTGGTGAAGCCTTGACTGGCTGCAATGGCATGTGTGCCACTGGGCACTACTGCTGCTGCTGTTGCTGGGGTGGCAGGATGGACCACCACATCTGAGCAACGTTTCTCCCAGGCCACCGGATGGTGACGCTGCATGTGTTGACGCAGGGCCGTGGTGCCAACGTTAGCTCCCTGGCCACGCTTCACTTTCTGCCCACAGATTCTACATATACCCATATTCGGGTCCTCCGGTGTCTTAGCACAGAACTGCCACACCGCCGAGTATCGGATTTTACCGCCAACGCTCCGCACTGAGTGACTACTGCTGCCGCTGCCTCGCTGAGCCCCTGTGCCGCTACTTTCTGGACCTGCGAAGGGGGTTTTTTTTACCCCGGGGGCCGCTTGGCTCCCGACCTAAACACTGCTGCTATCCTCTGACTCACGGCCACACGACCCACTTGCTGGCTGCGCTGCTCCCCCCCCCTGACGCGCAAGCTGACGCCCTCTTTCCTGACGATGATGAAGCCCTTGCCTCACCCGCTCCCAAGTGCGGTCGGTACATCATCATCTATTTGTGTTTCATCGTCACTGCTGTCCTCATCACCGGTCTTGGTATGCCGAGGCTGACCTCTCACAACATGACCTCCCATGCCACTCTCCAATCTATACTTTGCCCCTACTGCAAGAAGCAGGGGATATTGGCCCCATTTCTTCGCTGCCAAGTAGCTGCTGACTGCCCTCCTCCAAATTGTTCATCCTCGCTATATAGTGGCGCTGACCCAGACCCAAAAAGTAGATCTCTGGCTGAGGGAACCGGATGGGACAGAGGCGGGCTGAGGACAGGGTGAGGGCTGCTGACCCGCTCCCGGGCCATGGCAACTAAGGGTTGTGTCTGAGGTTCCCACCGACTCTTGGCTGGTGTTGTCAGATGTCATCTGGGAGGAAGAGGATGACCTAGTCAACCAATAAAGTACCCTTGGGTTGCTGATCAACACACGGCCGCTAGATGACAGCGGCAGTTGTGGCCTCACCAAGTGACCCCTGCTGCGACGTCCCCCTTTCTGTGCTGCGACCTGGGCCTGTTCCAAAGGGAAAGTTTGTGCCACTGCCACTGGCAGGTGCAGAGCCTGCCACCTCTCTGTCTGACATACTGTTTGTTCTAACATGTACAGACACTGTTTGATGAAGCTATCTGTATGTGTCGTTTACAAGCACTGTGTGTTTTACTAAATGTAAAAGCACAAACAGGCTTAATTAACCTTCGGACATGAATTAGGCTACAGGAAAAATTTATATATTTTGGCGTTGAAAAAGACGGTTTATTTTTCCCCGCACACCCGCAAAACAACGCTTAATTAACCCCTGGATGTAAATTGCGCCCAAAAAATTGAGCCGCACAAACTGTAGCTTTGTAGGTGTTTTCAATTGCAAGTTTTCTACGCCCACAACAACAAGAGATACGTTGTAATTAACCTTTGCTTGTGAATTAGGCTACAGGAAAAATTTATATATTTTGGCGTTGAAAAGGACGGTTTCTTGGGGTCAGCACACCAGCAAAACAACGCTTAATTAACCCCTGGATGTAAATTGCGCCAAAGAATTGAGCCGCACAAACTAGTAGCTTTGTAGCGTGTTACAATTGCGAGTTTTCTACGCCACACAACAAGAGATACAGTTGTAATTAACCTTTGCTTGTGAATTAGGCTACAGGAAAAATGTATATATTTTGGCGTTGAAAAAGACGGTTTCCTGGGGTCAGCACACCAGCAAAACAACGCTTAATTAACCCCTGGATGTAAATTGCGCCAAAGAATTGAGCCGCACAAACTAGTAGCTTTGTAGCGTGTTACAATTGCGTGTTTTCTACGCACACAACAAGAGATACAGTTGTAATTAACCTTTGCTTGTGAATTAGGCTACAGGAAAAATGTATATATTTTGGCGTTGAAAAAGACGGTTTATTTTTGTCAGCACACCAGCAAAACAATGCTTAATTAACCCCTGGATGTAAATTGCGCCAAAGAATTGAGCCGCACAAACTAGTAGCTTTGTAGCGTGTTACAATTGCGTGTTTTCTAAGCCACACAACAAGAGATACAGTTGTAATTAACCTTTGCTTGTGAATTAGGCTACAGGAAAAATGGATATATTTTGGCGTTGAAAAAAGACGATTTCTTGGAGTCAGCACACAGCAAAACAACGCTTAATTAACCCCTGGATGTAAATTGCGCCAAAGAATTGAGCCGCACAAACTAGTAGCGTTGTAGCGTGTTAAAATTGCGTGTTTTCTAAGCCACACAACAAGAGATACAGTTGTAAATAGCCTTATCTTGTGAATTAGGCTACAGGAAAAATGAATACAATTAGGCGTTTAAAAAGACGTTTTTTTTTGTCAGCACACCAGCAAAACAACGCTTAATTAACCCCTGGATGTAAATTGCGCCAAAGAATTGAGCCGCACAAACTAGTAGCTTTGTAGCGTGTTAAAATTGCGTGTTTTCTACGCCACACAACAGAGATACAGTTGTAATTAACCTTTGCTTGTGAATTAGGCTACAGGAAAAATGTATATATTTTGGCGGTGAAAAAGACAGTTTATTTTTGTCAGCACACCAGCAAAACAATGCTTAATTAAGCCCTGGATGTAAATTGTGCCAAAGAATTGAGCCGCACAAACTAGTAGCTTTGTAGCGTGTTACAATTGCGTGTTTTCTACGCCACACACAAGAGATACAGTTGTAATTAACCTATGCTTGTGAATTAGGCTACAGGAAAAATGTATATATTTTGGCGTTGAAAAAGACGGTTCTTGGGGTCAGCACACCAGCAAAACAACGCTTAAATAACCCCTGGATGTAAATTGCGCAATAGAATTGAGCAGCCAAAAATGAAGTGGTATTTGTATTGTAAAAACGCTGTTTCTTTATATGAATACAACAGGAACTGGCTTAGATCCCACTTGGATATTGAATGTATATGCAGCTGCAGTGGACGCACACTGGATTTCAGATCCAATACCCTAAAAAATTAGAAATAGAACATTAAGAGAACAGTCTCTGAGACAAGCTGAGACACCCCACAGAAATCGCTATATAAAAATCAATTCTTCAGTAAGAGCTATCAGCCGCGGCAGCACCTTCCCTGATCAGTACAGTGAGAGCGGTATGAGCTCCCAGCGTCGCGCCCGGACTTATATAGTGCGGTGACGTTACAGAATCCCGCCGGTCTCTGATTGGCTTCACCTCTGCACATGTCATGCAGGCAATGCCCTTCTTCCTCCCAGAGTGCTTTGCCCCATTTAGCGCCATGTGATCGCAGCCATTTTATCATTCAAAAGAACACTTCGTTCACCAGAAGTCCCCCAAAGTTCGACTTCATTACGAACCTAAGTTTTCCTGAACTTATAAATGAATTCCACTTCGTTAGAATCAATTCGCCCATCTCTACTGGCAGCCTATCAGGAGAGATCAAACAGGTCTGTAACTGTAGTGTCCCGAGGAGCTGATGCAGCCCATATAAGAGGGGATATCTAGGAATAGGTAGGATACTGCTAATGGACACATATTGCAAAGTGACTTGTTTTTGCAAGATCTTTAACATAAAAAGCAATCCTTGCGGTGAGACAACCCCTTTAAGCTTAGTAAATCTTCCCCATTGTCTCTGACCAAACCGCAGCTCTGCTGTATCTGTATTATTTCTGACAATGAGTTACGCTTCAAGAGTAAGGTCAAAATAAAATACAGCTTCTTCTAGCATGGGTTGTCCTGACTTCTACTTTTATTTGATCCCATCTTATTTGGCAAATTAAGTCACAATCTGGATGTGTTTGTTCAACTAGTTTGAACAAAAGAGGTGAAACGACTTTTTGACACTTTTCACTCCCTCCTCAGGCCTAATGCCCATGCCCGGTTACTTACCTCTGTGCCAACGACCTGGCCACTTCAAAGACAAAATCAACAGTATCTGGCAAAACATCACATCTCAATCCCCAACTAATACCCATCCTGTCCCTCCCCGCACGTCCTCTAATCTGCTCTCAGCCCTTGACCTGAAGACAGAGGAATAAGTGTCCAGGCTTCTCCTGTCTGCTCACCCCACCACCTGCTACAGTGACTCCATTCCATACCACCTTGTCCAGTCTATTTCTCCAGCTGTCCTCTCTCACCTTTCTACCATCTGTAACCTCTCTCTATCCACTGGGATCTTCCCATCCTCCTTTAAACCTGCACTTATAACCACTTTACTTAAAAAGCCCACTCTGGACCCATCATACACTGCTAACTACTGACCAGTCTCTAACCTGCCCTTCATTTCTAAATTCCTGGAACACTTGGTTTACTCACGCCTAATCTGTTATCTCTCTACTAACTCTCTTCTCGATCCTCTACAATCAGGTTTCCGCACTTTATACAGAAACTGCTCTATCTAAAGTCTCAAATTATCTCCTCAAAGCTAAATCTCAGAGCAACTGCTCATTCTTGCTTCTTCTGGAACTCTCTGCAGTGTATGACACTGTAGATCACCACCTTCTCCTCAGCATGCTCAGCGCCATTGGCCTCCAGGAAACCACTCTCTTTTGGTTTTCATCATATCTTTCTGACGACTCCTTCAGTGTCTCATTTGCAGCTTCTACTTCTTCTCCTCTTCCACTTGCTGTTGAGGTTCCACAGTGATCGGTTCTTGGTCCTCTCCTCTTTTCAATCTACATAGTCCCTATTTGACAAACCATCAGCAGATTTGATTATCAGTACCATCTCTACATTTTTTGACACTCAATTATAAACCTCTTCCCGAGACATCACTCCTGCCCTGCTACAAAACAACAGTGACTATCTGTCCGCTGTCTCTGACATCATGTCCTCTCTCTATCTTAAACTAAACCTCACTAAAACTGAACTTCTTGTTATCCCACAGTCTACTAACTGACCTCTCCTGCTATTTCTGTTTCAGTGTGTGGTACTACCACAACTCCTGTTGGTGCTATATAAATAAATATTACTATTATTAGGTGATGTGACTCCTGTCCTAGATGATTGGAACTAAAACTCCAGTGCTTATATCATCCAATGATTGGAACTAAAACTCCAGTGCTTATATCATCCATTAAATGATCAGCTTTAAGAGCAAATAAATGAGGATAATATTCAACCATTTTAATTTATTCTGCTGATATTATACTTTTATTAATTTAAAAAAATATCTAACCCTGGTTTGCTGCCCCTTTGTATAACTCTAGTTTAAGATCTCAATCTCTAGTGACTAGGATTGAGGAGAGGGGTCATTGATCCAGGGATTTTTCTGATTGCCAAATTGGAGTCAGGAAGGAATTTTTTCCCTAAAATGAGGACAATTGGCTTCTACCTCATTGGGGTTTTTTTGCCTTCCTCTGGATCAACAACTTAGCACAACAGGCTGAACTAGATGGACGACTTGTCTTTTTTTAGCCTTACAAACTATGAAACTATGAAACTATGCATTTAAATGGTTTAACAAGTTAAAGTTGAGGCATTTCTTCAGTGGGAACTAATTTCTGGAATTCATTATGTGACATTATAGACAGGTTACCAGTAAGGATTAAGATCAATTCTGAGCTCCTGCAAGATTTTAAATGAAACAGAAAGAGAATAACAACCTGACCCCACTGATCAAAGAGGAAGTGTCACTAATTATTTAAGATGGACACTTATGGCATACATTTTAATGGCAAAAGAAGCGGATTTCCCCTGCATGTGGATCAAATCAGAGATATCTTATAATTGACTCTTTACAAGACCGGGCTACTATGTAATGGACTAGATATTAAAAGCCTGAATCATTTTAAAACTAGTTTCCTTCTTTGGCTGAGAAGACCTTTAATGCTAAGCGGTATTTTACAAGTCAAAAAGATTATCCTACTTACCCTGGAAAACAAATGGTTTTGGATCTTGAGAAAACCTGGAATCTTTAATGCATTCATTGATTCATGATGTCAAGCTAGCGCCAGTAAATGTGGAGCAGACAATGCTGGAATTCTGAACTCTGCGATGGTAAACAGCAGAGATGCTGATAATAGTCCATGTACACTGGTTTTTGATGTTATAAACAGGATTTATGAGATACCATTTGGTTTTAATATTGTGTATGTTGTGGATGGACGTTTGTGGAACCTTAATCTACAATAAAACCTCAAAAGTAATTCATGGTGCAATTCATGGAAGTTTACAGCACGGCAAGGACCAGTGTTTTTTACCCAATAAGTTTGCAGTGCCCCCAGGCTTCTGGGGTCAGCCCAGTTTTTTTAAATGGTCCGGTAAACACCACTTTTAACTATATCTGTATTCTCAGGGTGTAGATACAGTTATAAAGTATGGTGGAGGCTTCCTACCTTTAATTTACTGATATTCAGGATGGATCAGCCTGGGGTAAGAGAACCGATGTTTTTAGGACCTTAGGGGGCCCAAATGGGAAGCACAATCAAGTCAATGCAATGTTCAATGTTGTAACGGTCTGGTAGGGGAATCCAGGGATCCCCCAAGCTTGGGGAACCCCGCCGGGAGCGGAATCAAAAGTAGGTCCCGGGATTCCCCAGAGCCCGCTGCAAAGCGGGATGGACTTGCTGAAAAGCGGGAGTCTACCAGTCATTTTACTGGGGGATTTTGCTTGCGGTGGGGGCCCAAAGGGGTAGGGGAGGTACGAAATCGGCAGGGCGGGCTCGTGTCAGGGTAGGGGGGTCAGGCAGGCGGTGAGGTTCGTGAATGGGACAGGCAGAAGGTCAAGCTGGCGGAAGATTCGTGGCGGTAAACGTAGGCTGAGGTTCGGTACACGGAAAAAACGGGAAATTAGGCAAGACTAGGAACGTTTTCCCCCCTCCGAAGGAATTACCCCAAAGGATCCCAAGGCGCCAGGAAGGGGCCGGATTTAAAGGGAAAGTCCCCGGCAATGACGCGAGGGGACCCGAGAGGGACAGAGCAGGACGGGGCCCGGGAAAGTGACTGGTGGCGGGGACGGGGTGGGGGAACCCCCGGACCCGGGGTGCGGGACGGGGCAGCTGGGTGTCGGGCACGGATGCCCTCGCCCCGGGGAGGGGGGTTCGCAGGGGCTCCTGACAGTCCCCCCCCTTTGGGCCCCCCCTCTTCCGGGATGGAGGAATTTTTTGGATGAGGTGGGGTTAGGATGTTCTCCTCCGGCTCCCAAAGACCTCTCCCCGGCCCAAAACCCTTCATCCATAAAAAAGTACTTTTCCCCTCTAGTTCCCCATACCAAAAAACCCTTGACCTAAAAAGACATTGGGGCATCGCCACAGATGGGGGGGACAGATTTGAAAAACATTTAAGGGCCCCGGGGTTTTTTATAATGAGAAGGGAAGAGTTGGGAATTTCCCATGGTAGGGGGGAGCCGGAAAGTTTGTAAGAAACCGTTAATGACTGAAAACCTCAAAAGGTCCAGGAAGTGGGGTCCCATTTTTGTAAGGGCATCTTGGGGGGACAATCGGCCGACAGCCACACCTTTCCCCTGGGGAAAGACAGGAGGGGGACTTTTTTTTGTCGGTTTGAGTCTTCATGGCCTGGAAGAGGGAGCAGAGACGGGCGGCCCTGGGACCAGAGGTCTTTTTGTCCGAACCAGGCGTCCGCCCCGGAACCTCGGAGGAGACCCAGAGGGAAGGTGGCGGGGATACAGCCCAAACGATGTGAAGGGGGAGACCCCCGGGGACTCTGATCGGGAGCATAAGAAACTCCCCCCATGGCAAAAGTTGGACCAATGTTTTGGGGCAGCAGAACAAGGGGCGTAAAAACATCCCCAGACGGGGTTCCCCTCTCCACCGGGCCCCTTCGTCTGAGGGGGGTAACAGAAAAAAGTAGCTTTCACCGGGATTTTGGGAAACACAGGGTTCGCAGAACCTAAAAAAAAAGGGGGCCCCCCCTGACCGAGATGATTTGTTGAGGGACCCCATGCAGACGAACAATGAGGAAAATACTCCGCCGGGTGGGGGGCGATGGCAGGCCGGGGCCGGGAACAAAATGCGCCTTGTTGGGAACCGATCTGTGATCACCCAAATGATGGTTTTTGCCCCCCGAAGGGGGGAGATTTTTTAAAAAGTCCATGCATGTTGGTCCATTTTTAGTGGGACGGAAGGGGGATTTTGTGGCCTCCGGGCTTGTGAGGGGGGGTGTCTTGTTACGGGCACAGGAATTACAAGATTAAAACGAATCCTTGACACCTAACGAGCTCTGGCCACCAATGAACCGAGATATTAAGAGGAACTTTTTTTTTCGGCCCCGGAATGCCCGGCCCCCAAGGAGAAATGTCCCCATTTCAAGATGCGTCTGCGGAGAGGGACGTACGTTTTTTGGGCTTCCCCGGGAACCTTTCCCAAGGTCAAAATGGAGCAGCCGAGAAAGAGTTCTGGGGGGAAATTTTATGCCTGGAGTAGCTCTTCACCCCCCCAGTCGGAGGGAGGGGAAAAGGGGGGTCAGCCTTTTTCGTTTTCTCTGCGGCCGGGAAGTGGATCTGGAAACGAACCGGGGGGAAAAAAGGGGCGACCCCCCTAGCCCGGCGTGGGTTAATCCGAGGCCGCTGGAGGATTGGAGGTTTTTGTGGGCCGAAAGATGCAGAGGATGGCGAACCCCTTCAAAAAGTAAGCCACCCTCCCCAAACCCCTTTTTGGCCCGTACTCTCGGCCAGGGAAATCTTTAAAAAAGCCACACGTTACGGGCTTACCCGGGGCCTTTTTTTCGAAAACTGCCCGACCCCCCCGACGAGGCATCTACCTCCAACGGGAAAGGGGTTTGCGGGGTGGCCGCGAAAAGGGTAGATGCCGTGGGGAGAGCCACTATGGGGCCACTAGCTAGAAAAGTGGGGGAAAAAATTGGCGATAGTAGTTACAGAACCCCAGGAAGCCTGTATGGCTCGCAAAACCGAAGGGGGTGGCCCCTGCAAAACCTGCAGTTCGCTGGGTCCCCCCGTAGGCCTTGGGCAGAAAAGATTTACCCCCAAAAGAAGGGGGTTTTTGGGGGAAGAGGCCTTTTCCCCATTGGATACAGCTGGTTCCTCGGAATGCCTCAACCCTGACGGACATGGCGCGGTGGGTCCGAGGTCGGGAGGGAAAACCAAAATTCATCGAGGTAGACCACTACGAGGATAGAGGGGGTCTCGGAAGTGTCATTCACGAGCCCTGGAAGACGGCAGGGACATTACATAGTCCAAAGGGATCACCAGGTACTCAAAGTGCCCCTTCCCCGGGGTTGAAGGCCTTTCCCTTCGTCCCCTTGCGGTTCGACGATTTTGCACCCCGCAACGGTAAAAAGGTTCTTGATCAACGCAGGGTATCGTTTTTCAACCTGACTTGTTCAGACCCCCTGCTTGCAGGCCTAAGGGAACCCTCCTTCTTTTTTTCAAAAAAAACCCCCCACCCCGGGGGAAGAGGACTTCCGAAAAGAAAGCCTTCTGGGGATTTCCTGAATGGGGCCCGACATGGTTGGTCCCGGAACAAAAAGGGGTAGACTCGCCCCGGGAGGACGGAGCCCCCCCATAATCAACGGGCAGTGAAGGCCCATCGGAGGAAAACTCCCCGGGTTTTTTCTCAAAAAACACTCCATAATCCGATACTCGGGGGGGGGGGCAGACCGGCAGCGGTCAGAAGGTTTAGGGGAGAGGAAATCAGGCGAGGGCCCCCCAAACAGCACCCCCCCACGTTGGGACCCCACGAGTTTCTTCTCCAGCCCGTCCCCTGGAGAGTGGAGCCCCGCCATGGAAGTCCCAGGAGGACTGCCGACGAGGAGTGAGACAACACGTGAAGGAGACTCTTCCTTTTGTAGGGGCCCCCACATGGAGGGACATGGCTTGGTGGCAAACTGGTGGTTTCGCACAACTCCCCCCTGACAAATAGAAAAACGAGCGGTTTTTTCCCCGGCAGAACCGGAAGACGATACTGTTCACCAGAGAGATGGAAAAATTCCCAGCTGAGCCCGAACCGAAAGCCGGAAATTGGAATGGAAATTCCCGTTTTTCCAACCTCCCCTGGGATCAACAGCGGGAGAGGAGGATTTGCACCTAGGTATGCCTCTCCCACAGAACCAGGGGCGGCAGTTTCCCCCCCCATGTTGGGACGTTTTGGGGCAACTCTCCGAAAAAATCTGGGGTGCCACAGTAGGGCAAATTCCTTTGCCGACGTGGGAACTCTTGCTCAAGAGGGAACCCGATCAATCTGATGGGCCCTCGGGGGGTGTTGGGGACTGTGGGCAGGAGGGCCCCTGGAACACTGGTGCCAGGCGGGGAAAACCCGGGAAAGTTGGGCTAGCTACACCTTTGCCGAAGCTCCTCCCCCCGTTCAATGAAGCGCAATCAATTGGGGGGGCCAACCCCGGATAAGTCACTGAGGAAATGGGGTTTTTCTTGCGGCCAAAGACCTCCTTAAACCCGGGTTGAGAGCCCTTTTTTTGAAATGGCACACAGGGCGGCCCCGTTCCCCGACGTTTGAGGCTAAGGTGGAAATTGCACCGCTAGTCTCCCCGGGGAAAAAATCCCCTGACTAGGTTTAGGGGGGGGCTTCTCGCGGAGGATGCCCACTGGTTCCTCGAACACGTGCGGAAATCATGAGGGAAGATTAGGTCCCCGCACCCGGGTATTCCGCCCACAAAGGGGTGCCCATCCAGGGGCCTTTTTAAGTAGACGACCCCGAAAGCCACCCTCGCCCCGTTCGGACAGGAACGGTCGGCCTCAGTTTCCACGGCAAGGAACACTGGGGGATGAAAAACCCTGCAGAGTTTGGGTCTCCGTCGAACTTGGGTGGGCGACCGCCAACTTGGGGCCCCGAGAGCCACAGGAACTGGAGGGAGGAACAACCACAGAGATTGAAGGTTTCCCGTGGGGGGTACTAGTTGCTGCAACATGGTGGACAGCTGGCTCAGCTGCTGCGCCTGTTGACCTAGTTGCTGGGTCTGGCGGGCAACAACGGTCGTCAGATCCGCCAGGCCGGGTAAAGGCACCTTGGCGGGATCCATGGCTGGATCCTACTGTAACGGTCTGGTAGTGGATCCACTGGATCACCGCTCGAGGTTCGGTACACGGTAGACAGGAATAGGCAAGACTAGGAATGCTTTCTCCAAAGAAATATACACCAAGGATCCGGCAAGGCTGCCAGGAAGGGGCCGGACTTAAATGGGAACAGTGCCCGGCAATGACCAATTACCGGCGCACTGTCCCTCTAAATTTCACACTGGTGGCGCGCGCGCGCCCTAGGGGGCCCGAGACGGACAGAGCAGGAGCGTGGCCGGGTAAGTGACTGGTGGCAGGGACCGTGGCGTGGGCGGACCCCGGACCCGAGGTGTGGGACGGGTCGCCGCTGGGTGTCGGGGCACGGATGCGCATGCGACCCGGGACGGGGGTCGCAAGGGCATCTGTGACACATGTATTGGGTTCCTGACCTCTTTAATGTAGACATAGTGTATCACTGGCCACAAGCATAGACCAACTTGTAACCTATTAGAGGACAGCACAGAACAGAGAAAGCCCAAACAGCCAACAGGATTGGGTATTCAAAAATAGCTTTTTGTTTTCTTTGAGTGGCACAAAAGTGGCAATTTTACTCAGTGTGGGCATTAAAATGGCAGTATTACTGAGTGGAGGCCAAAGGAGGAACAAGTACTTAGAAAAGTGGGAAAAAAGGGTTCTTGCCTCTCACCAGCACAGATTACGGGACTGGTTGGCTCTATAGAGATGCCTTGGATGCAGCTCATACTATAATACACAGATGAAGACTTTAAAAGTGGCATATTATCATCAGCACTAATTTTGATTCTGTTGTTTATCCATTGCAAAGGCATACAGTATAAATGCGCACAATGTGGTGTTTTACTAAGATTTTGGAGAAATCATAGCAATAAACCAGTACATGACCAACGTTGGACTGGGTTATCTGGGGCCCACTAGGGGAATTGATTTTTGGGGCCCATCCTACAGCTAATTTACATGACTGCACATAAGACACAAATTGATTAGTGGGCCCTGTTCTACACTGTACAGCTACTTTACATGGCTGCACATACTACACTTGACTCTTTCATGCTGTCTCTTCTTCTTTGCCTTACTTCCTGAAAAGCAGCCTTAGCACTGTTCCTCTGTCGGCCAATCCGAACCTGAATGTGACTACTTTGTATGAGCACTTTTAAAAATCAAGGGCCTTATGTATGAAAACTGTCTAGCAGAAAGACTGTCCTTGTTGCCTATCACAACCAATCAGAGCTCAGCTTTCATTTCATATAGCGCTCTGGAAAAATAAAAGTTGAGCTTTGATTGGTTGTTACGGGCAACAAAGAGTCTTACTGCCAGACAGTTTTCATACATAAGGCCCTATGTGTTTGCCCCTAATAAAATTATGTTATTTAGGCGGCAGTAGAATTGTGTTATTCAAGTTTGTGTAATGTATCTTGGTTTTGGTTTTTGTTGCTATCTCACAGATTTATTATTCATCAATGCATAATTTCATATCAGATCCTTGAGCAAGACCACATAACAGTATTACAGTTATAAATGAGAAGAGTAACATGTACATGACTGTGACAATTTCCCTCTACTTTTCATGAAGAGATTAGCAGGAGGAAGAGCCTGGATAACATATGTATATGGGGATATATGTTGTGAAATAAATATATATATATATATATATACACTCACCGGCCACTTTATTAGGTACACCATGCTAGTAACGGGTTGGACCCCCTTTTGCCTTCAGAACTGCCTCAATTCTTCGTTAGCATAGATTCAACAAGGTGTTGCAACGATGCTCAATTGGTACCAAGGGGCCCAAAGAGAGTGCCAAGAAAATATTCCCCACACCATGACACCACCACCCAGCCTGAACCATTGATACAAGGCAGGATGGATCCATGCTTTCATGTTGTTGACGCCAAATTCTGACCCTACCATCCGAATGTCGCAGCAGAAATCGAGACTCATCAGACCAGGCAAACGTTTTTCCAATCTTCTACTGTCCAATTTCGATGAGCTTGGGCAAATTGGAGCCTCAGTTTCTGTTCTTTAGCTGAAATGAGTGGCACCCGGTGTGGTCTTCTGCTGATGTAGCCCATCTGCCACAAAGATTGCCGTACTGTGCGTTCAGAGATGCTCTTCTGCCTACCTTGGTTGTAACGGGTGGCTATTTGAGTCACTGTTGCCTTTCTATCAGCTCGAACCAGTCTGCCCATTCTCCTTTGACCTCTGGCATCAACAAGGCATTTCAGCCCACAGGACTGCCGCTCACTGGATGTTTTTTCTTTTTCGGACCATTCTCTGTAAACCCTAGAGATGGTTGTGCGTGAAAATCCCAGGAGATCAGCAGTTTCTGAAATACTCAGACCAGCCCTTCTGGCACCAACAACCATGCCACGTTCAAAGGCACTCAAATCACACTTTCTTTCCCATACTGATGCTCGGTTTGAACTGCAGAAGATTGTCTTGACCATGTCTACATGCCTAAATGCACTGAGTTGCCGCCATGTGATTGGCTGATTAGAAATTAAGTGTTAACGAGCAGTTGGACAGGTGTACCTAATAAAGTGGCCGGTGAGTGTATATGTATATATATTGTAAAACAAGTCCTACTGTAGTGAGAAATCCTAAAGATTCTGAACTTCATACACAAACTTTGCTTTTTCTGTGTGGCAGAGGAACACAAAACCACACTGCATCCTTGAGCAGCTTGGGTAGAAGGCAAAATGTATTCAGTTTATTACTCTATCAGTAAATATTTTGGTAGGTGGTATGTGCCCAATTTACATATACATGAATTCCATAGACTAGGGGCATATTCAGGGCCAGTCTCAGACTACATGATGTTCTGTGCAATATTTTCTTTTGGCCCCATCCCATTTTTAGCATTATGTACTGGAATTTGGCTCTTTTGTTTATATTTTTTAACTCTGTTTCCTCAGGACAAATGCATGTACAGGAAGCTATAGTATACTTAATATCCTAAAATTCTAAGTAATTATAGGTAATTATATAGTAATAAAATAAAATTAAAATAGTGAGAACAACAGTTTTGGTGGTTTTTATCACTTGTTAAAGGACATGTCCATAGGCAAATATCTACTAACATCAAACTATGACCCGACCTAAGACACATGCATATAAGCCCATTGATTTAATTCCGAAGTACCCATCCGCCCCAAAAATTGGCAAAAGGCAGAGAAAAGGACTGCAAAAAGGTGCTAAATATGAAATGGGCAATATGAAGATCCTGTATCTTGTGCCAATCTGCCATTTATTACTGCTGCACCTCTGTTCTGTTCAGCCAATTTCTCCACACAGTGACCCGTTAGTGTCATTTATTGCCCTTTTGGTACCCTTATGTGACAGAAGGACACTAAAAGGTCAGTAGACAGCATATATATAGTAAGGGTTAGATTTTTGTGTCAGATAGCTCTGTTGCGTAAATCCAATGCAGAAACCAAGAGTCAGGAAGCAGGAGTGAAAGTCTAAGGCTACATCTACACAGCAAATATGCAAATGGCCTCCAAAATCTGACGGCATTTTGACATTGCTGTACCACAGCAGGACCATGGTTTTTGCCGCAGATTTGCGCACAAGCCCTGGTAGGTTTTCAGAGTTGTCATCAGCACTGTAGAACTGAATGTATGGGAACAGTGTTGCCTCCCACTAAAATAGATGGTCTGTTATCAAGATGAAACGCTGAAGCTTCTAAGGCTATGTCTACACTACTATGTTAAAATGCTGTCTGAAATCCAACAGTATTTTAACACAGTACTGCGGTTTTTGGTGCGGATTTGCGCAAAGAACATGGAAGGTTTTTCAGATTTCAGTCAACCCAGTACAAAGAATCCGCCGGAAGATAGAACATGTTCTTTGTTCCAGTTCCAGAAATCTGTCAATAGAAAATCCATATTGTGTAGACTACAGTTTGGATTTTCTATTATGATATATGGGCACTGGTTACAGATGGATCTTTGCGGATTCTAAATACTTAATCTTCTTAAAAATCTGACTGTAATCCTGTGCTGTGAAGACATGGCCTAAGTCTTCTTCGCCTAATGAAGGGTCTAGATGTATGCACCATTAAATAATACATTTTTAAAAATACAATGTTGTACGTATGATAACTTTACATAATAGTTATACTGTTATCAAATAATACTGCTATACAAACAGAAAAGATTATCACAATACAGAGGCATAACTTGAAGCTCTTGGGCCCTAGTGCAAAAGTGAAATGGGCCCCCCAAATACCATTTGCCATTCAAAATGCTAGTGTTTCCTTTTGTGGCAGAATGGCTTTTGGCCCCCCCAGGCTGCAGGGCCCGGTAGCGACTGCTACCTCTGCACCCCTTATAGCTACGCCCCATCACGATTTTGTTAATAGACAAAGTTAGTATACTAAGACCAATTTTATCAATAATACAAGTATTACCAGTAATACTACTACAAACAATACTACAACATCATGACTACATATCACCAATATATAATGACTGAATGATATCACCATATTATTAATCAACAAAACTCATTACACTAATACTAATATTACTGCCAGACAGTGACCATATAGTATTAGATACAAGTTGTACACAGGTGCTGTGCAGACCATCTCAGTGATTACAGTACAGTTGCATTCAGTGACTCACAAGTGACATCTTCTCTAATTGGAGTTTTTCATTTTCACTTTTTCCTCCCAGTCAGAAGTATCATACATCTGTATCATCTCAATGGTATGCTGAGGGTGACCATCTGAGGGACATACATTTACCATAGTAACGTGTTTCATTGAGAGAGGTTTGATACGACCAAAACATCTAGAATTTAGATGACAATTATGTGATGAGATGTTTTTGAAAAAATGTGTATGATTTGTTGTGTGAAGCATTAATAAATAAATAAATAAACACTATATCACATTAAATACGTTCTATTGGGTTTTTTATAGATTGGATTACAGACTTCTATCTTCATCTGGCACATATACATACTATTATATTAGAGTGCAGTAAACAACTACCAGACTAGCATGTGTTTCACAAGCTGGTTCATGATTTCAGATGCAATTCTTCTCTTCTTTCCTGGTTATTTTTCCCCATTACTTATTAATAATTGAAATTAAGAGCCAAAGAGTGAAGACTTCCATACAGAGTTTTTTGTCATTTAGTTTTCTACACAGTATAATACCACCCACATTCCTTCAATTTATTTATCTCCTAGGACACATAGTGGTAATATCCACTAAAATCCTGTACATCTAAAGTCTGAGAATAGATTGCTGAAATAAGCAAAAAAAACCCTAAAAACAAAAAACAAATATAAGATAAAAAACATCAAGAAGCTGGGATTTAAAAAAACAAAACAAAAAAAAAAAACCCATGTGTGGTCTATACTTTTATGTAAGTCAGTCATTACTGAAATAAATGGTCAACCCGCCATATCATATGAACCTCAAATGCTGCCTTTTGTTCCAGTAGACATCCTTTTGCCACTCCTTACACTTAATCAGTGCTGTACTTAGCGATCTCTCTCAGGCCCATGAAGATGAATAATGTAACAGTGCTGAAGCCTAACTGCTACTCCTTTTAAGTAGGGAACAGGGAACCCCTGTTCTCATGATTACTTTGGGTCCTAAGAGTAAGAAACACCTCAGTTATCAGGCACGTATCAACAACTTAAAATAATAACCAGAGTAACTGGCGGTAGGTTCTGGTAGGTTGTCACAGGTATCTGGAGCTATGCTGACTGCAGTGCATCCCACAGCTGCTGGAGGGTGTGTGGGAAGATCCATATAGAGAACATGACAATTGAGGTAGTCAAACAGATGCTCAACTGTGCTCAAGTCTGGAGAATTAGGGGCCAGGGTAGTACTTGGAAGTCCTGGTCATACTCTTTCAAACAATGTCAAATATTTCTAGCCATGTGTCGTATTCTCTAGTTGGAAAATCTCATCCGCCCCATGACAATCCCATCTGCCCCGTGACAATCAGCATGTATTGGATTCGTGATCTGCAAGGATGGATTCATATCTAAATTGGTTGAGACTGCCTTCGACATGGATGAGTGGGCCCATGAAAGCATTCCCTAGACTATAAAACTGCCACCACCAGCAATGATTGAAAGCTGTTTGTTCTCTGAAATCTTTCACCTGACATTGCAGCGTTCATCTGATCAACTTTGTTAGCAGAGGTGCAGTGACTATTCATCTACTGCTAAGCCCCATATGCAGTAGGGTTAGCTGAGCTGTTGTTTTAGCTGTTGCCCCCTGGTTCAATTTGGTGGTGAGATGCTTCACTGTAGAGTGTCTATCCGCCCTCACATACCTTCATAGCCAATGTTCACCTCTCATATGAATGGCATGTGGTGCTGTGTAGTTATCACATCACTTACTCACAACTGTTCTATTTCACCATTCACAATACACTTTCACCACAGCAGCACATGAACAGTTCACAAACTACACAGATTCAGAAATACTACCACCTGAAGCCCAAAAGCTAATAATCATCCCTTTTTGCTACTATAATAAATTGTCCCTCACACAACTTATACCCAATGAGCCAGCTCACAATACATGACTTTCTTCATGAGCTATTTACTGCATATGTTGAAAGTAGGACGTGGTATCTTAAAAATAAGTGTAGCTTAATTAAACCTAAAATTAAAAAATAACACTAAACTGTTCTAAATGTCTTGGATTATTGTGCAATGAAGGTAAATGCGGTTCCTTGTGCTAACCTGGTGCATGGTAACCACAGCAGTATGAAGTTATATGATTTTAATAAATGTATATATTTTAAAACTCAATTCATATCAGTTATAAATATGCTTATACACTGCTTCACCAACATACTTTACTAGTATCTACCTGGTTTATAAGTCCAATGTTGGATTTAGCATTTGCTAATTATTGCCATGAAAAGGATTTCTGAAATTAGGTCCACAAAAATTGTATAAATAAATAATAATTGCTATAAATAACTGATTGCAAATGATTAAAATAAAAATAGAGTTCTCGATATAATGTATAAACAGTTTGTGGAACATTAAAATAATGTATTGGAGAATAATACATGAATAGTAGGGAAACAATAATTGTATTAGAGAACATTTCTCCTTGAAGTTTTTTAATTGAAATGTAACGGTCTAGTTGCAATTTTTTTCTAATCCATGGCACAATTTGATGGGGTTATTTAATACAATATATGGTATATTAAATACTCAGCAGAACCAAACTGTAGAAAAAAAGACACGGTTTGCATGTCCACATGCTACATATACAATCAACTCCTCTGGTGGGCCCCAAGAATCAACTCCTATGGTGGGCCCTAAGAATCAACTCCACTGATGGACCCCAAAAATCAACTCCACTGGTGGACCCCAAGAATCAACTCCACTGGTGGCCCTAAGAATCAACTCCACTGATGGACCCCAAAAATCAACTCCACTGGTGGACCCCAAGAATCAACTCCACTGGTGGGTCACAAGAATTAACTCCACTGGTGGGGCCCAAGAATCAACTCCACTGGTGGCCCCAAGAATCAACTCCACTGGTGGCCCCAAGAATCAACTCCACTGGTGGGGCCCAAGCATCAACTCCACTGGTGACCCCAGGGATTAACTCCACTGGTGGGGCCCAAGAATCAACTCCACTGGTGTGCCTCGAGAATCAACTCTGCTGTGGGGCTCTGACACCCTAGTCCCATAATGTTATGCAGACAGTGGCATATGCTGCCTATAGAACCCAATTGTAAACAATGCTCTTTACTATATTCCTATACATAGAATAGTGTACTCTGTACTGTGAAGAGAGGCACACCAGACTATACCAAAAGGACACTCTTGGAAGTACAAGTATATTGCACCAACGAAGCCCCTTGAATACATTAGTCAAATGCGCTAGTAATTTTCCGGCACATACACTGAAAACAGTAGTATAATATAATGTGAACAAACCGTAGTGGACATGTACATATTTTGTGCAGATAAGGAGTATGCCTTGATAACTCTAGCTTTAAACTCTAGTTATCATCTTGATGTGATTGCTAAATATTTTGTTACATCTGTGGCCAGCATCACTTAAATCAAGTATCTTTACCTGGACACATTAGTCCTCATTTACTAATGTGACTGCACCGGAAAAGTGTCTTAAAATTCCCTACAAAGTGGCACTTTTTGTCTTGGCATGTAGCAGACACATTTATTTTGTGCGTAAGACACTTTTTGAATGCTGCTTGACAGGTGAAGCTGTATATGGCCACCCCCCGCAAAATCTGTGGCAAAATGGGCCAATATTGTGGTATAGAAAGTAAGCCGAAAAAAAGCTGCACCAATTTATTAACCAGCGTGAGCTACTGTGATAAATCTGGTGCATCTTTAGACTGCCTGTCTAAGTTTACGCTGTCTAACTTTTAGACAGTGATAGTAAATAAGGACCATTATGTCCATTACAACAAGTAAATATTTATAATGCTGCAAAATATATGGAATTGTAAAGAGAACAGCTGAAATGTGCTAATTTAATTCAAGTACATACACCACAAAAAGAAAAGAGGACTAGATACCAAAAATAAAAATAATTACTTTTTATTATAATACAAATACAAACTGCAAAATATACCAACATATGAAAAAAAAAAACAAAATTTAAACTGGACGACAGACCAACATACAGATGAAAAAAATCACAGTGGAGTTAATCCCAAATCCCAATCTATCCCCATTCCCATTGCCATACATCAATAATCCAAATAATTTTTTAATATATCATTATGTTCTGCAAATGGAATGGAGATAGTGAATCAATAGAGAATGCTTCCTCAGTGGGTGTGAGCAAGCATTTGTGAAAGGTGTGCTGGGGCGTCAGGTGTAATCAGTGTGGAGTCTGCTACTATGGGTAACATGCACTTGTACTATTCTCTGTTGATTCATTATCCCCATTCCATTTGCAGAAATATAATGATATATACAAAAAATTATTTTATTATTGATGTATGTCAATGTGAATGGGGATAGATTGTGATTTAGGATTAACTCCACTTTGATTTTTTTCACCTGTATGTTGGTCTGTTGTTCAGTTTAAATTTTGATTTTTTCCATATGTTGGTATATTTTGTAGTTCTCTTTTCTTTTTTTGGTATATATTCATGTTGGCAGCGACATTACCATATTTCAATTACACTGTTTGGAGGTATTGTGTATCTTCACTTAAATACCTGGCCAATGTATTTCTTTCGAGTCTATTTTTGTGTGTTAATTATAATTTAATTCAAGGAATAGTAAAAAAAAAGATAGTAATAGCAAACTGTAAGGCCATGTCCTAAAATATATAAAATCATAGAATTGGCATACAAATACATTTTTGTGGAAATCTTTACAGTCCCATCTAAAACACTTTTATCCATAAACGTATTTTTTTTTAATAAAAATGAAATAGATTATTTATCCTTGTATGTGTGAAACATTGTGAATGTTCTCAGCTACAGAGATTCTTGCTGGCGATTTCATGCATCTAATTACTATGCGACTAAACAATGAACTCAAAGATTTAGGATTCTGATGCTGCTCTGATTAATGACAAAAGGCAACTGCACTATGTAATATGAAATAAAGCCTTTCAGGTTGTCCTTTCTGACCTCACTAACTTCCCATCCCCGCTTTATATTGACACTAATGGCTCCACTCCTCAAGAGAAAAGAAAAAAGAACTCCATTGTAGAACATATGATATTGTGTAAGCATGATTGATGCACGGTATGCATGCTTTTAGTTCATATTGCCTACTGAATAGCTGAAATTTTCAAATTTCTGACTTGTGCCAAGGGCAAAATGATGAGAAATACACTGGTTATGACATCTAATTGGGACGTGCCCAAATACAAATGTATTTTAAAATATTTGATGTCAAAGGGATCAGTGACAAGACTTGAATGAGCTATTGTGGGCTATAAGAAATTTTGGGCATCTATTAAACACTTTGTGTTAAATTGATGTTGTTATACAAACTGAGGACATGAAAGTATACAGCAATTTATTGCATAGCACTATATTGACCTAATTGTTTCTTCAAATACTAAACAATTTGCATAAAAGTAACACAAGCACTGTATAGTACATGTACATTTTTACTTTTTGATATAGTATTTATAATTTTAATTCAGTATTTTACAAGCATTAACACTTGCCCATAATGTTACAACCAGGTAATTACTGTTGGTTATATAGCTCCAATTTGTATTTTAATGTTGTTCAAGGGTTTTCATCATTTACATCAGTTCCTGTCTCCACTAGTACTCATACTTTGGGAGACAAGTATGAAGGAAGGCGCATGGAAGTGAACTGTCGAGTCTCGTTTTCAGTGTACTGTATAATGTACCTGAATTTATGAAGGTGGTTTTTGTGTGATTATAAATGGTGTGTAAAGTTCATCGTGCCTCGTTATGTGTTAGGCACATTACGAAACGTAGTCGTATTAGTAATGCGCCTAACATGTATAAAGGCTATAGATAGGTTGCAAATAAAATAAAAGTCATTAGAATAGCATGTCAGTGAATAGAAACTATGGTACTCATCTTGCTTGGTGAACCAGAGGTCCCAGCAATATCTGTTGTGTTCTGGCTCTTGCTGTATGTAGAATAAAGGATGAGAGCAGCAAATATACATTTCAAATTTAATGTAGTAAAAATTAAAAATGGTAAAATCTGAACAACAACATCAGTGGGTTATTTAACCCTAGAATGCATAACTTGTTTGCTATTTTCTGCAAGAATTTTGTTATGTTCCTATCAGAGAAGTATTTCTGGACCCGTATTCTGATCCATACTACAAAGCAACAAAGTCAGTGAATAAATATGAAGATATTCGAAGAAGCCTTCAATTTGATGATGAGCAAACTCGTCCTTCGAGGTTGGAAACAGATCAACTAGAACCTATAAGTTACATTTGGACTATATTTATCAGGAATTGTACCATGCTCTACAATCCTAGTGATAATGTAACAGTGGATGAGCAACTTGTAGCCTTCAGAGGACGTTGCAAGTTCTTTTAATATATGCCTCGTAAACCAGCCAAGTATGGACTAAAAATATTCTTGATGTGTGATTCTGCCAATTACTATGGGATGAATGCAGAGGCATAACTTCAAGTTCTTGGGCCCTAGTGCAAAAAGTGAAATGGGGCCCCCATTTACCATGTTCCATTTACAATTCTGGTGTCTCCTTAGGTGGCAGAAGGACTTTTGGGCCCGCTCAGGCTGTAAGGCCCGGTAGCGACTGCTACCCCTGGACCCCCTGTAGCTACGCCCCTGGATGAATGGGCTTATCTACTGTGGACAAGAAGTTGGCACTCCAGTACAGAAAGATCTAGGTTCTCACATTGTAAAGACACTTGCTCTACCAATTTATAATTCTGGTAGGACCATGACAATGGACAATTACTTTACTAGTGTTGAACTGGGCATTTTTTTGTTTTAAAAATGATCTTATAGTTGTTGCTACTATAACGCCATATTGACGAGATATTTCTCTGGTGATGAAGCATGATCTACAGCCAGCACTTTATGATAGTGTCTTTGGTTTCAGCAACAAATCAACAGTGGAGTCTTACAAACCAAAGAAGTCAAAATCAGTTATATTACCTAGTACCATGCATCATGATTCAAGTATAGACAGCAATGACAGGAAACCGAAACCAGAAATCATCCTGCACTATAATAAATCTCAAGGAGGTGTGGACACGATGGATGATATGGTTGGAGAATATTCATGCAAGAGGAAAACAAAACTTGGCCTTTAGTCATATTTTCAAATATACTTGATGTATCAGCCCTTAATTCCTACATTATTTATACTGAAACTCGCTAAAGATGCTAAGAGGAGGGACAAGAGATGCCTATTATTGAAGGACCTTTGCCATGAACTTGTAATACCACTCACGATGCAGCAAAGCAACATAAAATGCTTGCCAAAGCAAACTAGAGAAGCTATGAAACTGTGTGGCGTACGTTTTCAGGAAATTCCAGATCCAGTAGAGAGAAAACAAAAGCGTTGTTTTATTTGTCCAACAAAAAAGACAGGAAAACTGAGCATTACTGTACCATTTGTGGAGAAAATGTCTGTAAAGCCCATTCTTCCGTAAAAATAACGTGTAAATTGTTTGGAAGACCAATCAAATTGAAAAGAAAAAGAAATGTAGTTGCAGCTTGTTTGCATATTAATACCCTTGTTTGTGTATTTTTCACATCTTACTTTGTAATTTTGAAATAAACTTGTTACATGATTAAAAGGATTCATAACCTAGAATGTATAACACGGGCATTTTAGGCCCGTGTACTTTCTTTTTTTGGGTTTTCTGCAAACAATTATAATTAAAATTTTGTGTATTTTTCTTATCTTACTTGGCAATTTTTATAAAAAAACTTGTAAAAGTTATTTATTTGAGTTCCTCCATATGAATTGCACATGGGCCTAAAAGGCCCGGATTATGTGAATGTGTAGATTTCTAACGTCATACATACTCTGGCAAATGTAAAACTAGATTTAGATTCTATTAAATTTACATGCATTTTATAGGAGATTTTTATATTTTTGGGATATTATATATTTTTAGATTATTTTTATATGATAACATTTTTATTACATTTAAATAATTTCATTTTACATAGTTTGATAATTATCATAAATGATTTTTTATTATTGTACTGGTGTAAGTTGAGAAATAAGGGACATTTTTTGCCTTAATGGCAAATCTAGTTCCACTTCGACTTCTCAGGCTGAGTCAGACCACAATGAAATAGGTCTGCCATGTTCGAGCAGTAATGCGCCTAGCTTGGCCGAACCACATTCATATATGTGTCTAATATTAGTGTGGTGCGACACGCCCCTAGAATACCCCCAAAACACTCCCTCATGTTAGGCGCATTAGAAAGTGTCTTACGAACAATGCACCTAACACATTAATTAAGCGAATTAGACATCATAGCCGGCGCATTTTACGTCAGAAAAGGGTGGAAAACCCGATCATACATGCCTCCCTTTGTTTTTTCTGGTACCTGAGATACATACCAAAGACAATTTCATAGAGAGCCAATTAACTTTTTAACATATTTTTGGAGTGTGAAAGGAAATGTATGAATACAAAGCCAAAACATCAAAATTCCATGTAGCTTTCGATCTAGACCAAAAATCCTTACATTCCAAGGCAAAAGTTCAGGCCACTGAGCCATCAAGCAGCTTTATTTGCAACATAAAATGATGCATTGTATGTGGTCTCAAATGTATTCTTTTTGGGGATTAATATATATAAATAAATGCAACATTCAACTAAATCAAGGATCACAGTAAATGGGTATGGAAAATTTTAAACACCCCTATCATTAAATTAGTGTTTAAATGAATAATTTACAAACTTCAATAGGAAAATCTAGAATAACCTAAATTAAAAAGTACCAGATGTGTTACAAGGAGATTTATTTGAGCAGCATTCTTATTATTTATTAGTACAAAACAAAAATCAGTTGTGTAAATTACATATTGCATTCAGAAGTAAAGAGGAGTGGTTAGCATAAGTGGTTTGATACTCTAAGGCTGGGTTCACATGCTGTGTTACTGCATATATGTTTGTTGTGTTTTTCAATTGCATCTATAATCAACTAGTGATAGCCCGAAGCACTTAACCGTCCCTCATACAGACCAGAACCCCTTAGGCCGTGTTCACACGGCTTATTCCCGACGGATTTGTGAGCCGTATTGAGCTCACAAATCCGCCGTGAATAAGGGGCGGGACGGGGCGGGGCCGGAGCGCGGCGCGGGCGCCGCTCCCGACCCCATAGACAATGCATTGTTTACGGCGCGTCCGCGCCGTAAATAATGTGCATGTCACTTTCTCCCCACGCGGCGGATTCGCCGAGCGGGGAGGAGCGACGGATTCCACTGTTCTCTATGAGAGCAGTGGATTACCGTAATTGCTGCGCGGATTGGCGCCGTACTGAAGCGCAAATCCGGCGCGCAGTACGGCGCCAATCCGCGGCAGAATAAGCCGTGTGAACGAGGCCTTAGTGTCCTGTAGCACCTAGGGAGCATGGGCTGCTCCGTGATGAACAGTCTAGCAGGTCCTGTACCCAAAATGCAGCTGGATATGACTGGTATGTAGGCACACAGAGAATTGGTGTTGGCGATTATTAGTGATTAGGGATTATTGGAAACGGGGTCAAGCAGCACAAAGTAGCATGATTACATTTAGTATTATATTTTCATATACTACCTATTTATGTTTTCTGTGGATTATTTATTTAATAGAACATAGTAATTAAGATTCACTGGAAGTGACATACAACAATTGATAAACATACATAGAGTTGAAACAAGAAGTTTACATACACTATATAAAAAGACACGTATGCATGTTTTTCTAACTATCTGACATGAAATCAGAATAAACCTTTACACGTTTTAGGTCAATTAGGATTACCACAATTATTTATATTTGCCAAATGCCAGAATAATGAGAGAGAGAATTTTTTAAGGCATACTTATACTGTAAAGCCCTATTCAGAACAAGTTTTTTTTCCCTGTGTTGTCTTACATTACTGTAGAGGGAAAAAATCAAAAGAGGAAGTATAGTTGTAACGGCTAGAGTAGTGGATCCTCTGGATCACCGAAAACGGTGGTAGAAACCACGCCAGGGCGTAGAATTTAAGTAGGTCTCAGTGTCCACCTGAGCCCGCCGCAAGGCAGGTTGGGAGTCCTACCAGGTCGCTACCCCTGACGTGACTTGCTTGCAATGGCAGCCGAGTTGCAGCGATGTACCGAATCATTCAGCAAACTTGTAGACGGGGACAGGCAGGAAGGTCAGGGCAGATGGCAAAGGTTCGAAGTCAGGAAACGTAACAATGAGTCAGGAACATGGCAAAGCAGGAACGCACTAGTGGAACGCTTTCTCTATGGCACTAGGCACTATAGATCCAGCAAGGGAACAGAGGAGGTGTTCCAGTTATGTAGGGTCAGCATCCAGCAATTAACCAATTACCGGAACGCTGGCCCTTTAAGTCTTAGAGAGCCGATGTGCCCACTTGATGACGGAGAAGTGCGGAGGAGAGAAGCACGGCAAGGTGAGTACCTGCCGGCAGGTACAAGGGCGTCCACAGCTCGACATGCGGACCGTGGCGTCACCTGTCCCTGGCAGCATACGGGAACAGGGGACATGAATGCGCCCACGGACAGACATGTGGGCTGGGTGCCTCATAACATTACTCCCCCTTGACCTCCCCCTCTTTCTCGACTGGAGAAACTTCAACACCAACTCATGGTCCAAGATGTTGTCCTCCGGCTCCCATGACCTTTCTTCCGGCCTGAACCACTTCCAGTTGATAAGAAAGTGTAGTTTCTCCCTGATCGTCCTCATGGCCCAGATCTCTTTCACTGCATAGACGTTGGTGGAATCAGCTTCAGGAGAAGGGATGACTTTCGGAGAGAAACAGTTCAAGACTAACGGTTTCAGCAAAGAGACATGGAAAGAGTTTGGAACACATATCGTAGGCGGAAGTCAGAGCTTATAAGACACTGGGTTGATGTGCTTCAGTACCTCAAATGTTCTAGGAAGCGGGGACCCAGTTTGTAACTAGGGATCTTGAGCCGAATATATCTGGCTGAGAGCCACACCTTGTCACCAGGAGCAAAGATCAGGGAGGTCTTCTTTTCCTATCCGCTCGAGCCTTCATAGGGGTCGATGCTTGTTACAGGGACTGGTGTGTCTAATCCCAAATGGATGACATATCCCGGACCTGGGCCTCTATGGCAGGAACTTCTGAAGATGACGACATAGGAAGTGGCGGGCATGCAGTCCATAGACAATGTAGAAGGGAGAGGCGCTGGCAGCCTCTGAATCCAAAGAATTGTAAGAAAACTCCGTCCATAGTAGTAAGCAGGACAACGGGAGACAAAGTGGCGCAAATAGTTGCCTAAGATCTGGTTGACTCTTTGAACTTGACCATTCATCTGTGGTTGATAGGCCAAGGAAAAAAACAACTTCACCAGAACTTCGAGACAAACTGGACGCTCCGGTCCTAGAAAATATGCTGGGGGTGTCCGTGCAACTAGAAAATATGTTTTAAAAAAGGCTGTCGAGGTGTGGAGTAGAGGGTAAGCCTGGCAAAGGGACAAAGTCAGACATTTAGAGAATCAATCCGTGACCACCAAAATAACAGTATTATTCGAGGAGGGAGGAAGATCGGTGATGAAATCCATCGTCATGTGAGTCCATGGAATATTGGGAATTGCCAGAGGTTGCAGCAGACCAGCCGGTTTGTGTCGAGATATCTTGTCATGGGCACAAGTGGTACAAGACTCCACTAATTCCTTGGTATCCTTGGTAAGATCTAGCAACCAATAGAATCGGGAGATTAATTGGAGAGATTTACGTGCACCGGGTTGCCCGGCCACTATACAGCAATGTCCCCATTTCAAAATCCTCTTTCGGAGCCCAGGTTGCACATACATCTTACCCGGGGAAACGCGTCGGAGGTTAACAGGAGCTGCAGAAATTAGTCGTTCAGGGGATATGATGTGCCATCGGGCAATTTCTTCCCCCATCATGTCCGACAGGAGAGAGCTCCAGACTTTATGTTCTTCTCTGCGGTACAAAAATTGGATCAGGAACTTGAACCACGAGAAGAACAGAGACCACCTGGCCTGACATGGATTCAGACGTTGGTCCATCCGGAAGTACTGGAGGTTTTTGTGATAGGTGTAAATGACGATCAGATGGTAATCTGAGGTGGTTCCATACTTCCAAAGCCAGCCTGATGGCAAGCAGTTCCCAATCCCTGATGGTATAATTCTTTTCCACTGGACAGAATGTCTTTGAAAAGAAATCACACATGAGGGTCTTGCCTTTGAAACCTTTTTGTGTGAGAGCCGCCCCGGCCACCTAAGAAGAGGCATCCACCTCTAAAGAGAAAGGCTTCTCGGTTCCGGTTGGGACAGAATGGAGGCAGAGGCGAAAGCCAACTTTAATTTAAAGGAGGCTTCTTTAGCCGCAGGAGGCCATAGTTTCGGGTTCCCATTCTTCTTGGTGCATGCCATGATTGGTGCCACCAGCATAGAAAAATGGGGGATAAACTGCTGATAGTAGTTGGCGAAACCCAGAAACTGTTCCATGGCCCAAAAACCAACAAGTCGTGGCTGACAACTTTGCGGGATCCATCTGCAAGCCCTTGTCCTAGATAATGTACCCAAGAAATGGGAGGCTAGTTTGATGAAACATGCATTTCTCCAACTTGGTGTCCAAGTGATTACTGCAAAGACATCTCAGCACCTGGCAAACATGGATCTGATGAGACTCTGGGTTGGGCAAGAACACCAGAATGTCATCCAGATAAAAAATAAAACAGGTGTATAGGCAGCCCCTGAATATGTCGTTAATGAACTCCTGAAAGACCGCTGGAGCATTGCACAGCCCGAAGGGCATAACCAGATACTCAAAGTGCCCATTTCAGGTGTCGAAGGCCGTATTCCACTCATCCCCATCAAAGGTTTGAAAAATTTTTGGCTCCACAGAGCCGGTCAAAGAGTTCCATAAATAATGGTAAAGGATGAAGATTCTTCACGGTAATCTTGTTAAGGCCATGACAGTTAATACACGGACATAGTGAACCGTCCTTTTTCTCAACAAAGAAGAACCCAGCTCCGGCAGGAAAAGAGGACTTGAGGATAAAGCCCTTCTGGGGGTTCTCTTGCATTTAAGTCGACATGGCCAAAGTCTCTGGTATGGATAACGAATAGACCCTGCCTCAGGGAGGACTAGTACCCGGCATCAGGTCTTTAGGGCAGTCGTAAGGATGATGGGTGGAAGAGTCTCAGCCTGTTTCTTTGAGAATACGTCTGCAAAGTCCTGATATTCAGTAGGCAGACCCGGCAGAGGCTTGAGTAGTGCCAGTGGAAAAGTAGGATGCACCAGGCGAGGTGCTACAAGACAGCGAGACTGACAGTCCTGACCCCAGCATGTAACTTTGCTCGTCTTTCAATTAAGCATAGGAGTATGGTGCTGCAGCCTCAGAAGTCCCAGGAGAATTGCAGAATAAGGCCCCTACATGAAGAGACACTGGTTCCGTACAAAACTGAATGGAATCACTTAGATGTTCTCCTCTGACAAAGGAGATCACCAGAAGTTTGTAGAGGTGGTCCACCGGGAGGTGATACTTGGACACCAGGGAAGCGTCTATGAAATTCCAAGCTGATCCAAACTCCAGGAAGGCAGGAACCTGAAAGAAGAGTCCAGAATCGGTCAAGAACTGCACCGGCATCATCAGTCGTGGCGAGGGATGACTCACACTACGGATGCCTCTCCCATGTAACCTAGGTAAGTGTGTTTCCCGGACGTTGGGGAATGTTGCAGGCAGTCTTGGCGGTAGTGCTCAGGACTGGCGCAGTTGAAGCACAGATTCTCCTTGCATCGTCGGGACCATTCTTGTTGGGTCAGGTGGGCTCTGTCCACTTGCATGGGCTCCTCACCTGAAGGCAGTGGGAGAGGGAGTGGAGGCCTCTGGAATACCAGAGCAAGACGTGGTAGACGACTTGACCAGACCGATTCTTGTTCTTGACGGCGTTCTTCCTGTCTCTCGGTAAAGCGCACATCAATGTGGGTGGCCAAGTGAATAAGTTCACTCAAAGAAGATGGAAGGTCTCTTGCAGCCAGCATGTCCTTTATGTTGCTGGAGAGGCCTTTTTGAATATGGCACATAGGGTAGCGTCATTCCAAGATAGTTCCGAGGCCAGAATACGGAACTGAACAGTGTAGCCTCCGATCGAGTCTCCTTGGCGAAGATTCAAGAGCCCTGTTTCGGCAGAGGTCACACATGCAGATTCCTAGAAAACACTGCAGAATTCCACTCAGAAAGCCTGTAAGTTAGCTGTAACTGGATCACTTCTGTCCCAGAGAGGAGTGGCCCAAGCCAGGGCTTTCTTGGAGAGAAGGCTGACCACAAACACCACCTCGGATGGTTTGGTCGTCCATCAGTTCCACATGCATGGAGCACTGAGTTTTGGGTCCCCATCGAACTTCGCTGGCAACGACAACCGGAGCTTGGGGCTGACGGGCGCCATCGGAGCCACAGGCGTAGAAGAGACCACAGGGGAAGGCTGCAGTGGCTGCTGAGCGGACAGTTGGTTTCACTGTTGCGCCTTTCGTGCAATCTGCTGCAACTGCTGAGCCACAATGGTAGTGAGATCAGCAACGCTTGGCAGAGGCACCTTGACAAGATCTATGGCCAGATCTAACTAATCGCTGAAGTAGTGGATCCTCTGGACCACTGCAAGCAGTGGTAGAATTATGCCAGGGAGCGGAATTAAGTGGGGCCCCGGTTTGTCACCAGACCCTCCCGAAAAAGCAGGTTGGGGTTTGTTGCGGCGGGGGGGGGCCACCAGGTTGCTTTTTCCGGGACGCAACTTGCTTGCGATGGTAACCGAGGTGCAGTGAGATACCAAATCGTGAAGCAAACTTGTAGTCGGAGACAGGCAGGGAGGTCATGGTAGGCAGCAAAGATTTGAGGTCAGGAAACGTAACAATGAATCAGGAATACGGGAAGGCAGGAACGCACTCTGAAACACTTTCTTTACGGTACTAGGAACTATAGATCCAGCAGGGAAACAGAGGAGGTGTTTCCCGTTAGTTTGGGGTTTTCTCCCGGCAATTAACCCAAATTTTAGAAAGCGGCGGGAAGTTGGGATGGGAGCAAACGAGACGGAGGAGGGGAGGGGGGCCCCCAGCCCGACATGGGAACCCTGGCGCCAAACCCCTCCCCCGGCCCGCTGTAAAAGGGGAAAAGGGGGGAAAAAACCGGGGGCGCCAAATGGTCCCAAAAGCGGGTCGGGGTGCCCTTTGTAACAAAATTTCCCTGGGAAAATTTTTTCTCATGAAAAAAGCATGGTTGATTGGGGGAAAGGGGGGCTAGTAGTAAATGGGTTTTTTTTGGGGTTTTAAAAAACATTTTTTCTTTCCAAAATGGGCCTGATTTGCAAATCCCTGATATTTTTTTTGAAATAATTTTTTTTGTTTTTTTTTTGTTTATTTATTTAAAAAACCATCAAAATTTACAAAGGGTTTTTTTTTTCAAAGGAGCTATTATCAAGGGTTTTTTGGATAATAAGCATAGGAATGGAGTATAAAAAAGATAGAAATATATTCAGAAAATCATTATCTATGTAGTTTGTTTTGTAATATATACAGACTATACTTTACATACACTACCATGCAACTATCTTTATGTATTTATTTGCAAAATGCGTTTATCAAAGGGCAAAATTTTATTGTGAGTTTACTAGTAGAAAAAGGGAAAAGAAAACATTTATTATGTCCTTGGGTTTTGGGCTGTGGGGAAAAATTTTCCCCCTTTTTGCATGAGAGGAAAAAATTTCCCTGAAAAATTTCATTGTGGAGGCCTTTCCCTCACACGTACCCAAAATACGATTTTATAGGAGCCTTGAGCCTCAACATACTGATGCTGTAAAACAACCATTTAATAAGCCATTAAAATGCCATTGAGTTGGACACATAAAAACCCAATGAAAAGAAAGGCATTTCTAATAATTAAGATCTTATGTCCTGGATTGACAAGCAGTCTTTAAGTGGATTGTTTCTCCTGGTGAAATCAGTCCGCATAAAATTGTTTAAACTAAGATACAAAAGGGGGGAAAATTTAGATGGTTTTGGGATTGTTTTGTCATAACGGTTAGGTTGTTATCCTAGGTTGGGTTTTAAAAGGGGAAATTTTAAAAAGAAGTTGGGGAAAAGTTTATTTTTTTGGTTAAATTTAATTTCAATTTTTTTTGTTAATTTTTTTGGCCCTTTTTGTTTGCTTAAAACAGTGTCATTAAAAATGGCGTTTTTGGGTTACACTTTGGGAAAATTTTTGTGGCCCACTGGAGAATATTCCAGCTCTCTATGTTCTTCTAAGGTTGCCACATTAATCTATTTTTAAACTTTTTGTAGTTTTTATTAGGGGGGGGCAACAGGGGTTTTATTGTGTTTTATTTTTAGAAAAGAAAAAAATCAAAGTTTGGGTTCCCCCCACTTGGGGTTTAGAGGGCAATTCTCCCTTAAACATACTCAGCACAAAAATAAACAGTTTATATTTTCATAAATTTATTTCTTTTTCAAAATAATTATTTAGGGTTTTTTTTTAAAACTGAGGGACTATATGCAGCTTTCTAAACAACCTTTTTCCCTTTGGAAATTTTTTGGAAAACCCCGGGGATACTGGAAAACCCGTCGAAAAAAAAAAGCCCCTGGGCAAAAATGCCCCCAGAGATTGAAAAACCTGCACATGGCCAGAAGACTAGCAAAAAATCGTTTTTTAAACCCCCCGCTTTAAAAAAAAGTATTTCTGAGGATTGTGCCAAAATATAGAAAAAATTGCTTTAATTTTTCCCCTGCCGCAAGTTTTTCTTTTTAAAGGGGTTTGCCAAGAAGTGATTTCCCCACCTAACAGGCTGAAACTGTCCTCTTTAAAACTTTGAAAAAAAAAGGGGGGTTTTGTTTCTGTGTTTTAAAAAAAAAAGTGGGCCCCCTCCAAAGATGTTTATCGCACCACCTCCCATGCACACTCCCAAGGCTGATATTCAGTCTCTGTAGTTGAGCAAACATTGTTTGGCTAAAACACAGAGGATATCTATATTGTGCACAAGCTCTACAGGTTTTGTTTTCTCCCTCTTATCTGCTCAGGAGAGAAGATAAGATCCAAGCAGGCAGCATTCAGGAATGTCTGCATGTTTACTCAGATAATTAAATTACAACCAGCAGATTCTCTATACAGCAGACACAGGCTTTGTTCTCCCCCTCCCTTCAAAGCTTGTTCATGTGCCCTGCCATCAGATAAGCAGTGCAAACAATGCAAGCATGGCCAGATCAGCTCCTGGTCATAGTTAATCTAAACAGTCAGGAAACTAAGGGCATCTAAGCAACGCTGCATCTCTCACAGGCTACACTTTTTTTAATCACATATATTTAGAAAAGTGATTAAATACCCATTTTAGAGGATCCCACGTGAAAATTAGATCGTGGCAAAATCCCTTCAAGATCATCCAAAGTGCTCAGACAACATCCTTGATCAAGAGTTTCCTGACACCCAAGCTGGAGTACATAAGGGCAGAAGAACCCATGATCACATTCCTAACTTGAGGTGATAGAAAAGGCAAGAGAGAACCAGAAGAAGCTCTACCTGTGTTTCATTGACTATACCAAGGCTATTTACTGTGTTGAGCATGATAATCCTTGGGAAGAGTTAGGTAAGGGAACTGCTAGCAGTACCTGATCAGGTTAATCAGCTTACTCTATAATGATCAAGAAGCCACAGTGTAAACCAGGTATGGAGATACGTAATGTTCAAAATCAAAAAGGGTCTAGGACAAGAATGCACACATTCAATTTCTATGCAGAAGTAATCATGAGAAAGCTAGATTTAGATGATTCAAATGCCGGGGTTAAAATATGTGAAAGAGCCATCAGCAACTCCTCTTTTATAGCCCAGTAGCATAGAGTCATTTTGTTATTTCCTGTGTAAGGACCCGTAAGGGAGCTTCATTAACACCAGACATAAACTTGCCAAACCTACCAAAAGGACATTTTTTCTGCCCAATTTGTCTGGCCCATAGAATTCAATGAATGTTATACTGTATATATCTATATCCATTTTGTGGTATGTATGTATATGTAAAAATGAGTGTAAACCATAGTTGCCAACTTTTGAAAATGGAAAAGCAGGAGATCAAAGAGGGCGGAGCGCTACGCGCGCCGCAGCAAAAATGTGCATGGACACGCCCATCTTTTTGTGTGCCATGCCCCTTCAAAAAGCCACACCCACTCCGCCTAACTACATAATGGCTTTGGAAGAAAGCCAGGTAGATGCCCCTATAGCCAGGTAGTAGCCCCCCATAACCAGGTAGTGCCCCTTACAGGCAGGTAGATGCCCCCTTGTAGCAAGGTAGATGCCCCCTCTGTAGCTAGGTAGTTGCCCCGTTTGTAGCCAGGTAGTGCCCCCTTTAATAGTCAGGTAGGTGCCCCCTTTAGTAGTCAGGTAGTTGCCCCCTTTAGTAGTCAGGTAGGTAGTGCCCCCTTTAGTAGTCAGGTAGGTAGTGCCCCCTTTAGTAGCCAGCCAGGTAGGTAGTGCCCCCTTTAGTAGCCAGCCAGGTAGTTTTCCCCTTTAGGAGCCAGCCAGGTAGTTGCCCCCATTCGTAGCCAGCCAGGTACATGCCCCCTTGAGTAGCCAGCCAGGTAGGGCCCCCTTTATGAGCCAGGTAGGTAGTGCCCCCATTGTAGCCAGCCAGGTAGTTGCCCCATTGTAGCCGCCAGGTAGTTGCCCCCATTGTAGCCAGCCAGGTATTGCCCCCATTGTAGCCAGCCAGGTAGTTGCCCCCATTGTAGCCAGCCATGTAGTTGCCCCCATTGTAGCCAGCCAGGTATTGCCCCCATTGTAGCCAGCCAGGTAGTTGCCCCCATTGTAGCCAGCCAGGTAGTTGCCCCCCATTGTAGCCAGCCAGGTATTGCCCCCATTGTAGCCAGCCAGGTAGTTGCCCCCATTGTAGCCAGCCAGGTATTGCCCCCATTGTAGCCAGCCAGGTAGACCCCCCACATTGTAGCCAGGCAGAGCCCCCCATGTAATTAATAAAAATAAAATAATACATTTCAGTTACCTGACCAGGCTCCTGCAGCTCCGGCCAGGCTCCTGCCCAATCTCCTCAGCGACGAGGGGGAATGAGAGCAGCCGCGCGTCATTTCCCCTGCGCCGCTGATCTGTATGCACGCGCGCAGCGGCGTCGGACATACAGGGGAGGAAGGAGAAGGGAGCGCTCCCTCCTGCCTCCTCCCCGCACAGTGAGACCGCGGGCGGGTTTAGCGGAACCTCGCCCGCTTTCACCCGCCCGTGGGAACGGACCGGCGGCGCCGGAGTAGCGCACCATCCGGCGCCGCGGCCATTTAAAGGACCTGCTGGCAGCGGGAGAAATGCCAACTCCCCGGGAGGGTGGGAGGGGACCCCAAATAGCGGGACCCCCCCGCCAAAAACGGGAGAGTTGGCATGTATGGTGTAAACTGAGCTTATAGGGGTGTTCCCATTATTGCTTTTCAGTGCGCGCAGATCAGTGTGCAGTGAGCTACGAGCCAACAATTTCAAAGAATGGGGAGGGCGGCGCTTGGGCCAGCCCTCCAATTAATTTCTATGGGAGTTCCAAATATAGCCAAGTATACTCATCCAGTCTCTCTCCCAGTTTGTCATTGCCTACCTAACTAAAATATTTAATCTCTCTTTTTCTTATAGAATATTATCCTCCTCTTTAAAACCTTTTCTACTAACTCCATTACTAAGAAATAAAATCTCTTGACCTGTCCCACACTATTAACTATCAGCCCACCTCTAATCTCCTCTTCCTTAAATGTTTGGTCTACTCTCATCAAATCATCTTTATCTTTCCTAACTCTTTTCTTAATCCCTTCCAATTCCACAACAATTCCTTCTCAGCATGCTTTATTTTATTAGCCTTAAAGGTAATGCCATCATAGGCTTCCTACTTGGTTCTACCACTTTCTCTTTTCCCTATTCTGGGTTTTTTTTCTTGAAAAACCCATACAAAGGGTGGAATAATTATGCGCCCTTTTGAGAGCGGGGATGTTAAAGAGGGAGAGAAATACTCTGTGATATATGGGTTAACATAGAAGAGCTGGTTCTGTGAATATGGGGTTTAAAAATAAAAAGAGGAAGAGAACTGACCTGTGATTAAAGGGTTTATGATAGAAGGAGAGAAGGCGCTCTAGATTAAAAAGGGTTAAATATAAAAGGGAGAGAACTGACCTGTGAATATAGGGTTATATGATAGAGGAGAGAAGCGAGCTCTGTGATAATTTTGTTATATGATAGGGGAGAGAAGCTGAGCTCTGAATAAAGGTTTATATGATAGAGGAGAGAAGCGGCTCTGTGATATATAGGGTTATAATATAGAAGGAAAAAGCTGAGCTCTGTTTATATAGGATTTTTAAGAGGAGAAAAGCGAGCCTGTGTATATAGGGTTAATATAGGGGGGAAAAAAAAAAAGGCTCTGTGATTTTAAAGGGTTAATGATAGGGAGAGGAGCGGGCTCTATATAAGGGTTTTTGAGAGGGGGGAAGCTGAGCTCTGGATATATGGGGGTTATATGATAGAAAGCGGGCTCTTGAAAATGGGGTTATATAAGGGGAGAGAAGCTGAGCTCTGGATAATAGGGTTAATATAGAGGGAAGAAGCTAAAGCCGAAATGGGGTTATATATTGGGGGAAGTGAGCCTGTGTATATGGTTATATGATAGAGAAGCTGGGCCTGTATAAAAGGGGTTATTTTAAGAGGAGAAGAAGCTGGCTTTGAATAAATTTTTTAATGTAAAAAAGGAGAAGCTGAGCCTGTGATATGGTTTCAGGCCACGTTTTCGCCGTAAAGCAGCAAGGAGGGTGGGGGTTAACCTTGGTCGGTCGACACACCAGGGGAAGCCGGGCTGATGAGCTTAGGAGTGACAGCCCTCAAACAATCAGGGGGTGTTGCACTGGCCAAAAAGAGGCCGCCCCAAAACTCTGCGGGGGGCGGGCTCCGGTTCCTCATTTAAACCCCTCATTTCTCTTATCCTTGCCTAAAAGGGTTTCCCCCTTGCTACTTTGTGTTTCCGTTTGGAATATTTATGCTTATTGATCATCTTCCTATGAGCATCATCAATTCATATATTATTAAAACTCAAACGTATATTTCTGTGTATTGTTATTTACACAGCCTTTTTTTGTTTTGCACCCATTTGGGTATATGTTTTTTTTCTTTTTTTCTTTAGATGATTTGGGACAGGGTTAGTTTAGGTTCCAGTGTGGGGGCGCCCTTATTGGGGCGATTTCCCCATTTTTGAGGCAGACGGGTCTTTGAAGGGTATATTTGAGGGTTCTTTTCGTTTTTTTTTCTAATTTTATTTATTTTTATTAAAAGTTATTTTTTATTATCTTTTTTCTAGGTGTTTAAACCTGTGTTGTTTTGGTTTTAAAATTTTGTATTGGTAACCAGAATTTTCTTTTTCAATATCAAGGGTCTCACACCAACACGTTTAAGAGAGAACAGGGTGTTTTTGGTTCCTCATTTAAAACTCCCTCTTTTCCTTTTAGCCTTGCCGGGAAAAATTTTCCCCCTTGTACTTTCCCTGTGTTTCCCTGTTTTTATTCTCTCCGATATCTCCCTCGGCTCGTTTCCCCCACCTCCCTTTGCCCCGGTTTTTATCGCTCCGACCATGTTTGGACCCCGGCTTGCTTTTTGACTATTCTTTTGGTTTAGTTTCTTGGTATACGTTCCCGACTGTGACTCCCCCAACTGTTGGACTTTGCTTTTCCCTCTGGCCCTGCATTGCAGCGTAGGGTCTCCCTTGGGGGCGCCGCCGGGGGAAAGCACCCCAATGGCAGGGACGTGGGCTGGGTGGCACCCGGGGCCCCAAAGCACCTCCCTGACTGAAAATAGGGTTATATAAGAGGAGAAAGCTGACGTATATATAGGGTTTAAAAGATAGAGGAGAAAAGCTGAGCTCTGTGATATATAGGTTATAGATAGAGGGAAGGCTGAGCTCTGTGATATAGGGGGTTTTAATTTTGATAGGGAAAAAGAAGCTGGGTCTGTGATATATGGGTTTTTTGATAGGGGAGAGATTTGGAGCTCTATGAAATAATGCGCTTTACCCCGCCCACATAGAGTGAATGTCAGGTTTCCCTGCAATAGTGTGTGAACAGAGGAATTGGTCAATCAGTGTATGTGGGCTGGATTAGCAGTAATTTCACTCTTGGTTTACTCTTCCTTTTACTCACAAATCCTGCTCCAAAATTTTAAAAGGGTGATATATCCAGGCCAGCTTCTTTTCCTATGTCTTCCTCTGTTCTCTCAGATAACTTCTAGGCAGTTGGGGTTATGTTTGATTAAGATCAGTCTTGAACTCCCTACACTACGTTCAATCACTTGCACACTCGATTCAAAAATATCTATAGAATTAACCTCAATTTGCAGCAAAAATAATGTCTAAGCTTTACGCCACATTTACTATGTGTTTTAGACAGTTTCAGGCGCTTCTGTGCCTCGTCCGGCAAAGGGGGGTGGCCTCATAGAAAGGGCATGGTTTAACAGTGGATTGTAGTGTTACATAGCATGCAGTGGATTGTAGTGTCACATAGCATGCAGTGGATTGTAGTGTCACATAGCATGCAGTGGATTGTAGTGTCACATAGCATACAGTGGATTGTAGTGTCACATAGCATGCAGTGGATTGTAGTGTTACATAGCATGCAGTGGATTGTAGTGTCACATAGCATACAGTGGATAGTAGTGTCACATAGCATGCAGTGGATTGTAGTGTCACATAGCATGCAGTGGATTGTAGTGTCACATAGCATGCAGTGGATTGTAGTGTCACATAGCATACAGTGGATAGTAGTGTCACATAGCATGCAGTGGATTGTAGTGTCACATAGCATACAGTGGATTGTAGTGTCACATAGCATGCAGTGGATTGTAGTGTCACATAGCATGCAGTGGATTGTAGTGTCACATAACATGCATGGATAGTATGTCACTAGCATGCAGTGTAGTATGTCACTAGCATACAGTGGGTAGTAAGATCCATAGCAGCCCTGGATTGTATTTTCCTAGCATGCAGGGGGATTGTAGGTCCCCATAGAAAGCAGTGGATTGAGTGTCACATAAATGCAGGGATTGTGTGTCAATAGCATGCATAAATTTTTTTTATTCAAAAAAGCATGGTGGGGTTGTAGTGTTCCAAAAGCATGCGTGGATTTTATGTACACAGCATCAGTGGATTTAGTGTCACAAGCAGCAGGGGGATTGTAGTTCAAACAGCCATTTAAGG
>JAODAL010017602.1:0-77257 GCA_025379985.1 Phyllomedusa bahiana
TTTGGGGGGCTTTTTGGTTGTGACAGCACTATACTAGAGGCCCATTCTAAAAAATTTGTTTCTAACAGACATTTGTTCTTCCAATTGCCCAAAAGGGGGCTCAAGGTTCATGCTTGAATTTTTTGGGGGCATTTTTGCTGTGACATCACTATACTCAGGTCCATCAAAAAAATTTTGTTTCAACAACATTTGTTCTTCACAATTTTCAAGAGTGGCTCAAGGGGTGAGGTGCTGTCAGAAACAGAATAGGTAGGCACTGTTAATGGACAATATTGAAAATGACTTGATTTGCAAATCTTTAACATAGCTATCATCCCGTATTGAACAACCCTTTAATACAATAAAAAAAAGAGAAACAAAGACAGGGTGGATTCCATCCTATTTTAAAAATGTGTTTTGTAAAATTTAAAGTACTAAAAAAACTTGATGTACAAAATAGCTGTTAAAAAAATTCCCTCTAAGTACAAGGGGGGTCAGAAAACTTGACCAGATGTGGGTTATTCAGGGGAATGGAGTATGGGAGCACGACAGAGAAAAAAGTACAGAGACCATTTCCCCCCCAGCACTTGAGTAAAATGAGAAAAAAGAATGCCAAGTAAAGGGCACCTGGTGAAAACGGGAGCGTTAACCCAACCATATTTCCAAGTGAACTAAATTTGGGTTCACCTCATACGAGGGGCAAGCGCTACCCGGTATTGACTGTTTATGAGGAAGGCGGGGTTTTCTACACTTCCGTTTCCGCCTCGCTTCAGCACGACTTTTTTCGTTGCTGCGTCTCAGGGCTTTTTTAAACCTGCTGTTAATAATAGGGACCCACCGGGCTCTCACCGCACCCACTGTAACTCCGGCCCTGGGTCATGCTGTGCACATGATATAGACTTCCCCCTTTCACAGTGGACTCTGCCAGCTCAGAAGCAGTAACTTTGATACAGCTGTCAACATAGTGATCCATCAAGCTGTCAGGTGCTGACTTGGCCCGACTTCAGAGATGTCTTAAATGGCCAGCGCTTTTTTTAAAAAAAAACTGAATTACAGGTGAAATGTTTTGATTTTCCTAATAAAACATATTTGAGAAAGTGTTTGTATTTTAATCTGTTGTTACTTCATAAGGTTTCTCTGGAGGTGATAGCTCATCTTTAAGCCTTGCAATGGGAGGTACTGTTGATCAATTGTAAGTTGTTATCTTGGTCTCAAGATATCAAGCTGTGGACAGCATGATGAGGAGGACTGTTTAAATCCCAATTCAAATTGATTCTCTAAATTTATTGGGCGAGGTTATGTTGCAAGCACTCAGGCTCTGCATACTGAGACTGTTGAGGAGAAATGCAAGACAGGTTAAAAATCAGTGCCACAGTATGGGTCCTTTGAGACTCTCGGTTCACATATTTTGATCAAAAGATGTTTAAGCTGCCCACGACTTTCAACGTGATCTCAAAATCGGGCAGTCCTATCTTATCTTTACCTCTCAATCGAGCCAATTAGGCCTCTCGCTGGGTCAACCTACCTCCATTATTCAGAGAGAAAAAATAAAAAACACCCAACCTGCAAAGCTGCCCTTCTTATGACAGCCTGTGAGAGTGGGCGGGGACAGAAACCCAAAATGGAAGCACCCCTTCCTTTCCATCTAGGTTAAAATCAATGTACACCAAGTATAACATATGTTTCTGCACACAAAAACATTTCTGAAAAAACGTATGCAAACCTGGGTGCCACTGGCAGGGCTGCGGCACACATGTAATTATACATGTACACACACAGACCGCCGCCAGCGGCACATTTCTGCAAAAAGGGCAATACACTACGTGGAAATCCCTAAAGAAGCATTTATGCTATCTATCATACATGAAAAAACTTTGAGACTCTCGGTTCACATATTTTGATCAAAAGATGTTTAAGCTGCCCACGACTTTCAACGTGATCTCAAAATCGGGCAGTCCTATCCTATCTTTACCTCTCAATCAGTATGGGTCCAACACCACATGACTCTCAACTTGTCTTTTTTTTTTTTATAGTTTATTAACAAAAGCAGAGTATTACAGAACATTTGCTTACACAAACCCAACATGACTCTCGGTACATTCAGTGTGACACTTAAAATATAATTTCACACACAGAGTCCCGCTCGTACAATGAAAACAAAATAAATAATAAATTCCTACAACTGCTTCTGCCTTTTTTAATTTCTTCCCTTAAACTATCCCGACTTCCCCACCTTCCCCTAAATGGACCCCTTGCATTCTATTGCCTCTGTTCATCAATATCTAGACGACCTAAGCATCCTTTTATTTTTTCCGTCAGATAATATTCTGAGTATTTGAAGAGCTCCATAAATTCTTTTATTTCGGAGTCTGTGAATACTTTTGCTATAAATGGTTTCCACTTTCTAAAGAGTATTTTTGCAGATTTATCGTTATCTCTCTCAGCGTCTAACCTTTCTATATAAAACATTTGCTTAAGGCACTCCATCACCTCCTCCACACCCGGTACTGAAGCTTGAATCCAGTGCTTTAGTAAGCATCGTTTAAACTGATAAAATCAGAACATGCCAGACAGTAAGATCTCTTTGTGTTCCTCCGTTTTTCCTTCCTTCTCAAAATAATGGAAAATGAAACATTGCGGGGACATGGGAACAGTTATGTTCCATATATCTCTGATTAAATCCCTAATGCTCCTCCACACGCTCTCTACCCTTGGGCAGGACCACAGAGCATGGAAAAGATCTGCGTTTTCCTTGTGACATTTTGGACCTTAGTCCAGTATTGAGAGCTGTGCTTGTAAGGAATATCAAAGGCATATATCACTTTGTGTGCGATCCTAAATAGTACCTCTCTCCACTGAACATTAACTGTGGCCTTTTTAACCATGTCAAAGCCCCTCTATATCTTCCTTGATAAATCGTTATGCTGCAAAACATTTTCCCATTTCTGGAACATGGAGTTTACTATCCCTTCTGAATCTTTTCCGTTCAAGACACAGTAAAGTCGTGATAGGAGATCTCTGTAACCCTTAATATTGCATAACTCTTTGAAGTCCACCGTTTCCTCCAAAATTCTTAGGTTGGAGACGCCTGATCTGCAAAAGTTCTTGATTTGCATGAACTGGAATACCTGCTGTGGTTCTAAACCATATTTCTCTCTAATTTGGTCCCAGGACATCAGCGTTCCCTCTCCCTCTGTCAAGATGTCCATTAAATTTTGAATACCTTTACTTTTCCATTTTTGGAATAGATTTTTTTCCCTAGCTGCTTGAAACCCGGGCATCTCCCATAGAGGTAAATATGGCGACATAAGCATGGGTCTTTTGTATAGTTTTCTAACGTGTCTCCACGTTGCTAGAGTGTCCCTTAATACCACACTTTGTTTGACTTCTGGGGGGGGATGTGATCTGTAAGGCATGTAAATTAATGCATCTAACGGGAGTGGATGCGCCAATTGTTTTTCCAGATCCAAGTTGGTGTAATATTCCGTTCCATCAATCCAATCCCTAATGTGCCTCCACATTGCTGCAATATTATATATCCTAATATTGGGAAGTTGAGGCCCCCCCCCTCCCCCCGTCCCTTACTGGACATTAATTTCCTGATTGCTATCCTCGGCTGCTTGCCCCGCCATATAAATTTAGTAAACGCCCTTCTCAGGGTGTTAATGTCAATGTGTTTAATAAGAACTGGTATGCTCTGCATCGGATAAAGCAATTGTGAAAAGCTCACCATTTTGATAAGCTGTATCCGACCCATCAGCGACAAAGGGAGGTCTTTCCATCTGTCTAGTTCCGCCGTTATTTTTGCTATTAATGGTTTATAATTCAAATTATATATCATTGAAGATCTGTATCCCATTTTTATACCCAGATATGTTAAATGGGATTTCATTACCTCTACTCCTATGTCCTTTTGTTGGATATCCCCTTTATTCCCTAACTGTAATAGCTGACATTTTTCCCGATTTACCCTAAATCCTGAAAAAGATCCAAATTCTTCTATTGCCTCTAAGACCCTCGCTACCTGTGTTCTAGGATCACTTAAGAACAGCAACATATCATCTGCTTAACCTGTCATGCATCATTTTTGGAATACAGATTAATTTTTAAAGAAATTTGAATAAAGAAATGTTTTAATTGGATCATCGTTTTGGCGGAAAGCTGGTCATTTAGTTTTCCAGTCTTATTCTGACATCCAAAGCTCCACATGCAACTAATCTTGTGAATATGTAACATGATAACGTGTGACATTTTGGTCCTTTCAGCACCACTTCTCACATGATCAGACTTTGGCCACTTCCACTGACTTTCTTTCACTACAGGTACCATGACATGTCTTTAATAAGGTCTGATAGAATCGAAACATCATAGATTGTCACATTTTCACCTAACAAAAGACTGGTTGTACAGGGAACTTTTATTTGGATGTCATTCTTTCCCTACATGAGTAACTAGATGAAATTGGTGGTAGGGCACCTATGTTGCCAAAAAGACAGAGGATAAGCAGCTACTAGCGGCACTTATTTTACTTTGAATAAATAATTGTACATTAAAACAATCCAACATACCACACATTATATATGACTGCTAATGAAGTTAAAGCCAAGACATTTTGCCCATAGACCTCCACCAACCTGTTTAGGGCATTAATACTGGCTGCCGCCCACTTACCCAGAGTCAGATATATCTAATTCTATATCTTATTCAAAAAGACTTCTGACAACAAATAGATATTTTTTTTATTTTAGAGGGGAATGGTTGGTAAACCCCATACACCCTGAGAATTATAAAGTGCTGGTATTGACATTTTTAATGGATAACATATCTGCGTTGTCTTCAATATTTAAAGAAGTTCATTATAGTAATTATTAGATGATTAGTAGCTCTAGCTTAGTACAATAACATAAATTAGATTTGTTGCTTCATTTAAGAGTCCACAAAATCCTATTGAAAACAGAGATGAGTTTAAGGTATATAATGAACATACAGTATATCAATTTAAAAAAATGCATAGATTTATAAAAGCAAGTTAATTCACATATACACATAGTACAACTGCTTTCACACTTTGAACTGATACGCTCAAATAATAATAACATGTTTCCAACCTTTCCTGAAATACAATGGAATGTTGTAAAGGTGAGTCCAGGAGTATTTGGACAATCACAATTTTTTTTAGAATTTAGCCTCTGTGCACCACCAGAATGGATCTGAAACAAAGCTATTAATATGCAAATAAAATAAAAAGAAGTGAAAAATATTGCATTGACTGTTTAGAAATTACAGGCATTTTTTACATCGTCTGTGTATTTGTACTGGATGTTACCTCATTATTTCATGACATATTAAGGAGATAACAGATCTGAGGTGTTAAATTTGTATTCAGTAGCTGTTTATGGCAACTTTTAATACATAGTCTATGTAGGGGTCAATACAGGTGAAGGAGACCAAAATTAGTATGACATAAAACAAATCTACCAGAGATAGCAGAAAGTTTAGTAGTCACAAAATCAGTTTTAGTACTTAAAAAATAGGAAAGCAATGGCGGGGTCTGTAAGATACAAAAGCCTGGAAGATTATCATTGAAAAGTGAAATTATGTCCGTAATTCAAGTAAAGTAGAGAAACCCATATATTGTATGGACTCATACACTGATATATTTCACGCATTTCTTTCTTTTTAAGTGGATAATTAAGGCTTACAGCAAATGAAAACCCAAAATTCATCATATCAGAAAATTAGAATAGTATATAAGACCAAGCAAAAAAATGAATTGTAATACTAAAAGGTATGAATGAAAGGTATGCACTCAGTACTTTGTCAAGGCTCCATTTGCATGAATTACTGTATCAATGCAGTGTGACATGGAAGTGATCAGCCTGTGGCATTGCAGAGATGTTTTGGAAGACCAGGTGCCAGGCCGTGTTGGAAAATGAAAAAAAAGGGACTCCATAAAACTTGTCAGAGGGAATCATGAAGTACTCGAAAATATCCTTGTAGGCAGCTGCACTGACTGTGGACTTGATATAATACAGTGGACCAACACCAGCAGATGACTTGGCTCCCTAAACTGACTGGGGAAACTTCATACTGGACCTTGAGCAACTTGAATTGTTGCCTCTCCATTCTTCCTCCAGATTTTGGATCCAAATTAAATTCAAAATTTACTTTAATCTGAAAACCGGATTTTGGATGCAGAGTAAGGCTGGATCCACATAACATCGGACAAAAACCATCTGATAGGCGTCCGTTTTTTGTCCTATGCACAACTGTGGTTTTTGTCATGTGTTGTGAGAAAAACCACGGTCAGTTTAGGCTTTTTTTCTGTCGGCCATACAATTGAATGTACGGGAAACCGACGGAAAGATGCCAGGTGCGGCCTTTTTGACGTGTTCCTAAAACTGCTGGCACCAGAAAACGATCGGAAACAAAATTACCTGTGTAGACTACAGGTCGTTTTTACTCCTAAAGTCTGTGGGCTGGCTAAACGATATATATATATATATTTTTTTTTTATTATTATTTATTTATTTTTATTTTTTCTTATTAAGACAAGTCCATGATCCATGTTCTTTTCTTCTTAGCCGTTTTTATTTTCTGACTGTAGATTTCTCAATTCAGTCGTCTATATAAGATTGTAGGGACAGCATTCTTGCCTGCACTGCTTTAACAGCAGTCAGAAAGATGCTTTACAGCAGCTTCATACACATAGGAGCCTTAAGACTGACTCAGTCCCATTGACTTCCATCAGAGAGTTATCTAGTCATGCTCTGTGAACTGGGAAGAAGTTAGTGTGCAGGAAGGGTAAGAGGAGGAGCTATGACTATCTCCTATTGCGACTGGTAGATCCTGTGTTATCTGTACACATTGGCGTTTCCTTTCAGTTTGACCTTGCCTTGTGCTGATAATGAGAAGACTATTGAGAATCTTTCTCTACAGAACAGGAAGTGTCAGACTATTATTAGGCCTAGTGGCCAAAGTGAAAACTGCTGATTTTTTTTAAAATATTGAAAGTGATATGGAAAAATAAAAATAAAAATAACGAAAAATTCTTTAAAAACATGCTTAACATAAAGATGTGAGTTAAATAATAGGTCATTTTTGTTGATGACACATTCCCTTTAAGCAAATACTGCAAACATAATAGGCTGGTGCTTCACAGTATAGATTAAGAATGACCTAAAACATACCACAAAAGAGCTCTTTAAGGCAAAACATAGCATCTGATTATGTTGATGTGTTCCAGACTTCAGACAGACAACGGCTACAAAGTAATAAGTGGTGGTCTACAGTGGCTAAATGTTAAAAAATGTTGTCCATCCTTTTTTTTTTTGCCACCCAACTATTAAAACGTGGCTTTATGTAACATAAATACCCCAAATCCCCCGGGGCACTAAATTTGGGAAACTGTGACTGTATTATTCTTTTACGGGTAAAGCCCTGGGATATGATTGATTCCCCCTTTTTCCTCTGAATCTTCACCCAAACGTTTTTGGATTGTGTATTACTTTCCTGGATTTTCTCTATGGAAAGAAGAAAGGGACTATCCACTTTAAATATACTAGAAGGTGTCTTCAGAGTTCATGATGTACTCAGTCCATTCTTTACAAAGGTCATCCATTGATGGCCCAGTCCCTCCAAACTCGGAGGGGGGATTTCCGAAAAGTCTGATGAAATTGGCGGGGTGTTGCTACCATCAAAAAAAATCAAAAGAACTTTAAAAAAAAATTTATGCTATGGTGGCAACGTGGCAAGGAGAAGTTATATTGACTCATATTGATAAAGCGGGGGTTTGATGTGGGGAAATTTTGCGAAATCCATTCCAAAATCTGTACAATTTCCTCTTTGGGAAATTTTTACAAATCTGAAATATGCAATATATCCAAGGTTCTTATTCTTATTACATTGTCAGCCACAGTTAAGTCTGTCTGCAAGTCCACAGGGATTCAGGCTTTCAATCACAGATTTGCTTAAGTGAAAGTAATGGTTATACTTGGGGAAAAGAGGCATTACATTATCTAACTTGCCACTTTGGGTTAGGATATGTGTGGATAATGTTAAAGGGGTTGTCTCACTACATCCATTCACCCTACTTCAGTCCTGTTTTTTCAAGAGCAGTTTCCAGGCTTTACTGGCTTCTACTGGCCTGAAGTGAGGGGCAGCTGAGGACACCAGGTCTATAGCGATAGCAACCAGTGCTGGCAGGCTATCAGGAGGACAGGTCTGTAGCTATAGCAACCTGAGGAGCTGATGCAACCCATTCAAGAGGGGATATCTAGGAATAGGTAGGACACTGTTAATAAATACATATTGAAAAGTAACTTGTTTTTGTAAGATCTTTAATATAAAAAGCAATTGTTGCAGTGAGACAACCCCTTTAAATGTAGTCAGTGCATATGGTTATTATTTATGTTATAACACCTAGCTGAGGGTTGTAGGACCTAGGGGGCTGCTGAGCCACATCTTTAAATATGTTATCTATAATACATACGATGCACTGTCTGGTCCACTGGGAGGCTACACGTGCGGTCACACTACATTACTGGCAATGTAAAGCACAGATACAGGAAAGTGAGCAAGCGAGGCTGGCACTAGGGATCTGAACACCACTGTTCTGGGGATTATAGGGGTTCTGATATTAAGAATATACTAAGTTATTTATGTTTTTTGGGTGGAAGTTTGGTGGGAAAACCTCTGTAAGTGTTCTTTAAGAAAATTACAGTTGCCTTTATCCATTATAAAACAACTTTCCATAAGACATCACTAAAAACAAGAGTAAGAAACTTTGTAATATATATATTAGAAAAAAATGTACCCTTCACTTATCAGCCTCCTTTTCTCCACTAATGCACCATGTTTATCTGTTTACTCACTAATAAATCACCAAGGACATCTATACGGCAGAGAGGAGGATATAGATCCAGCTTTACTAAGAGATCAGTTTACAGCTGCCCATAGGGCGGCATGTATGAACGGGACTGCGCCAGATATCTGGCATCTTTTCAGCCCGATATCAGGCGCAGCCCCATTCACACATTTTTAAATCCGGGTGCATTACATAGCTCCTGGGGGAGGCGGGGCGCACTAGAACCGCAGCGAAGCTACATGTTTGTAACTTCACTACGGCATTTCTGGGCGCATTACAGCTGGAACAGGTAAAACGCACTTTCAAATGTATAACCTGGGAGCCAGAAATGTCGTCCGTGCGCTAGAATGAGCCTGATTTATGACCCGCTGTAGAGCGGGTTCCTAAATCAGGCGCATTCTAAACTTATGTTAGGCAAATGAAATTTGGCGTGTTAACGCCAAATTTCATACATGTCGCCCAACGTGTATGTTGAGAGAAGAAGTGGAGAAAAGGGAGACACAAAGATAGTGGTGGCTGTAAAGTGAATGTTTTATTTTATCTCAGGGCTGGATTCATAGCTACACTGCTTAGTACAGGACTCATAGCTACACTGCTTACTGCTGTCTAATGTTCTCCATGCTGATGTTTGCATGTGTGTGAGGGTTTCTTACTTTAACTCCCTCCCCCTCCACTCTCTATAGATTTCTATGGGCAGCTGTAACTCAAGCTCACAGTAAGACGGTTCCTATCTCCTCTCTGAAACATAGATCTCTTTAGTGAGTGAGTGATTTAACTGATAAGTTTGCAGTATAGTGGAGAAAAAGAAAGGCTGATAAGTGAAGAAAGAAGCATATATCTCCGTTGGTAGAATTTCATTTCTACCCACTGCTTCACTAATAGTGTTTCTCATGAAAGACAGTAGAATAACTAACAAAGCAAGCCCCAGTATTCTTGTGACCTGTGAGAGCCATAAGGTCAAATAGGCCAAATAGTGCCAGCCACAGTGTCAATCACAACACCCTCATAACCTGTGAAACCATAAAGCTCCCATATCAGTGAAATCAACAGCAATAACATCTGACAGTCATGTAGCATTCATAACATCACCATGTTAGCTAACTCACCCTTTCCTTGATCTTTTCAGGAAGAAATGGCTTGATTAATGAATACACAGGATGGAAGAAGAGAGGCTCATTTATAAGATGTATCCCTCGGACTTTAAGTGGGAAAGAATCCTGAAATAATAAACAAAATGTAGAACCACAAAGTGTTAATACCTTAAGCATTACCTACATTCACTCAGCACGAAATTTTTTTCTTTGACTTTTTTGTAAAATTCAAATACTGGTTTTTGAATTTAATTTTCTGTGCTGACCTTTTTAGGTTAAAGGGTGTATGGCCACACATGCGTAAAACTGCATTTTACATAATACCTGATTTTATGTCATACATAGCTCCACCATAAACATCTATAAAAGGAATAAATGTACAGTTTAAATGTTTTCCAGCCCTTTCACTGGGTTTTTAATTTACTGCCCAAATTATAAGGACTGTTCCCCGCCACTTACGTCCTATTTCGGGGGATTGGTTCGTTGGGAAACCCTTTTTGGGGCCTGGTAGACATTTTTTCCCCCCGCCATTAGTAGTTCAATTACCAGCCTATATCAAAGACACAAAAAGCATAGTTGCTATGATGTCCCAGGCAACCTGGGGAAAATAAAATCTTTATTTATAAGCGCCAACAATTCCGAGCACTTAAAATTTTTGGAGGGAAATGTACGACTTACACATTAAAAGTACTTACAGATGAGACCAAGGTTGAGGGGGGCCCGCTGCAAAAAACTTAAATCTATTAGGGGGTACGGGGAGCGAAGGGCAAAAATTTCTAGATTTACAATGTTCCAGCCCTGTGACATAAAAAGGGGTTTTTTACATAAAAATTGGGTGAAACCCCCACCCTCTATATACCTTTTAAATTCAGTTTTAAAATGCTGAAAATGAATATGCGCAAGGGGGTGTTTTGGGGGGGGGGGTTGTTTGCATTTGGGATTCTGGTTTGCCAGAGGAGAAATGTATTCTCAGGGGCCCTTTTTAAAACTATGGAAAAGTTCTGGGGTTTTGCCTGAAAACCCCCCCCGTTTGCATGTTCCAGAGAACCCGGGGGCCGCACGGGGGGAAATCTTTGGAGACGGGATGGAAAGGTTTTGGGTGATTGATGAGTGTAACCTATACATCAGCAGACGGAGAGGGGCGGGTAGGGGGTTTGGGAGACAGGGGAAGAAAGGGGGGGAATTAGGGGGGAGGGAGCGGGGGTTGGGGGGGGAACCTTATGAGTAAAGTGATGAGTTTAAGTTGTTCCCCCTGGGACTGGATAGGCAACCAGTGCAAATGACTGACACCCGGGAAAGGGCATCAATTTTAGCGGGTGGAAAGGAAAAACGAGCCCCGGCTTCCATTTAAAACAATTGGAGAGGGGAGATTTAAAAGAGAGGGAACCGATTAAACAAGGAGTTAAGTAAATTTGGGGAAAGAAAATGAATAAGAGCAACAATGAGAGTTTTTATTTTTTTCCACATGGAAAAGGGCGGATTCTGGAAAATGGGGTTTTTGAGGTGCAGGGGACAGACGGGGAAGGGGTTGGATATAGGGGATGAAAAAAGATCGGAATCTAGTAAAAAACCCCAAAAAAGGGGCCTGCTGCCCCAGGGGTTATGGTGGTGGGCCAAAACACTGAGACAGAAAGGCAGGGGGAAGGTCTGTTTTGTAGAAGGTTTTGAAAGACTAAAGTTCATTTTTTGGGGAGGTTTTTGTTTAAATACAGGAAAGGGGCATTATGTCCCGAGACAAGCAGACAGCAGGGCCCTGGTGTTTTTTTTAAAGAGCGGGGGGTGGGTGTCTCGGGGGGAAAGGGGTATAATTGGGTTTTCATCAGCTAGAGTTTGGGACGGGAAACCAAATCTGCTGAAGGGGTTTTTTCCCAAAGGGGGCTGTATAGATTTAGAAAGGGGAGGGGCCAAGAAAGGATCCCTGGGTAAACCCCAAAAAGCAAGAAGGAAAAGGAGAGGGGGTAAAAACCCCGCAAATGAGACACGAAGGACGGTTTTGAAAGGTTTAAAATGAGAAACCAAGAGGGGGGCGGTGTCCCGGAGGCCAAAGGGCGGGGCATGGGTGGGGGAGAATTTGGGGATCAACAGTGGGGCAAAAAAGCTGGGAAAGATCCAGAAAAAGCAACAAATTTAGTAATTCCCTGGATTTTGCTGTTAAAATCAAATTTGGGGACTTTAGTTAAAAAGCAGTTTTTCCCGGGGGTGTAGAGTGCGGGGAAAACCCGATTTCAGAGGGGGCCAAAAAAGAGTTACGGAGAGAGAAACGGATTAGGGGGAGAGTAGACCAAGCGTTCCCAAAGTTTGGAGATGAAAGGGGGGAAAGGTTTTGAGACTGGGCGGGAGTTTTTCACGCAGGATGGGTCCAAGAGGGGGTTTTTTAGTAAAAGGGGGGGTTTTAACAGCAAAGTTTTAAAAAGGGAAAATGGGAAAATCCCATTTAAAAGAGAGAGGTTTTCAGATTGCAGTTATGTGAGAGATGATAGCTGGGGAAATAGAAAAAGGACAAGGTGGGAGGGAAGGGGGGGACTAGAAACAGGGGGGTGGGGGCGTGCAGACAGCAGAAACCTGGACACTTTTTCTTTTTGGGCGTCGGGGCAAGACTGGAGTACTGGGGGGTTGGGGGAGGGGGCCCAATGGCTGCGTTTTTGGGGTTTTGGGTGAGATGTTTTTCCGGAAATTTTTCAATTTTCTCTTTGAAGTGAGTGGCCCCGGTCCCTTTACAAGGGGGTCAGAACCGGGGCCTTTTACTTTAGGGCCCAAGAAGGGAGTGGAAGGTGTCAAACAGGGGGTTTAGGGTTTTTGTTGGGAAGGTTTGGGGATGAGGGGAAAAAATTTTTGTTTGGCGCTGGGGAAGGGGAAGTTTGATAAGTCCTGGCATAAATTTGTAGTGGGGGAAAGTCTGGCAGGTAGCCCTTTGAAATTCCTCCCCCGACGGGTCCCACATCTGAACATCGCCCGGCAGGGTGGCGGGGTCTGAGGGGTGTGGGGCCAAAAGGCGTGGGGGTCCCGCCCCTGGTTTTGGGGGTGGTTACGGGGCCAAAAGTGTCCCCGGGGGGGTGGAAAGAGTTTCCCCTTATATTTTTTTGGAGCCCCCGGTCAGGGCCGGGGAGGGGGGAATTGGGGGCGTGGGGGACGGGAAAGGCAAACTGTTGGGAAATTTTTTGAGTTTTCCTGGGGGGGATATTTTTGAAGGGAGAACGGGCAGGGTGTCCAGAGAATGGGTTTAAAAATTAGTAATATGGGAAGGGAAAAAAAGATTGTGAAACAAGAGAAATGGAAAAAGGGGAAATTTTTAAAATTAGAGATTTAGGAACGGTTTTCAGGGAAACCAGACCCAGAGAGTTTCCCCTCCTTTGGTTTGGGGGAGTTTGTAAACGGGGGAGAGGCCCCAAAAAGAAAGGTTTGTGAAAGGGTCTGAGAGGCAGAGGGGGGGCATGGGGGAAAACAATAGGGATGTTAAAAATCACCCCTGGGGTGAGAGTGGGGGTTTTTAGTTGAGAGGAATGAGGGAGCCAAAGGGGCCCCAAAAAGATCCCCAAAAATGGCGGGGGGGGCCGGGGGGTCTTTACACCCAAACCCCCGAGCCCGAGGGAAAAAAGGCTGAAAGAGTCTGAGGTGTGGGGCCCCAAAGGGGGGGAAAATGAGTGAGGGGGCATGAGGAAAAGGGCCTGGTAATTTTCAGTGGGGGGAGGGGAGAAGTAAAGCCAACTCCTCCACCCGGGCCCGTTCTAATGTCTGAGGGTGTTGGGGGAAGGGTAGGCCGCCATAGGTTTGGGAGCGGCAAGGGAACAGTGTCCCAAAAGGCTGGGGCCATGTTTTTGGAGGGCTAGCAGGGTTTTTGGGGGTTGGGGGAGAAACAGGTTTTATGAACCCCAGTGAGTTTGTTGGGAGGGCCCGGGTTGGGCCCCTTCCACAGGCACATTTTTAAAGGGACTGGAAAAGATGTACACGAATATCAATTAGGTTTTGCAGGGTTTTTATGGAAAAGGAGGGGGGATGACAAATAATGGAGGGTGGGCCGGGGGTTTGGAAAAAATGCCCCCTGCAGCAAAAAAGGAAAAAGAAAAAATACAGCAATGGTTTCAAATGAGAGTAAAGAGCAGCGTTTTTTGGAAACAATAATTTAGGAAATACTGGGGTTTTCCTGGTTTTACCTGCCACGTCAAAATTTGGAAATTTTTTCCAAATTTCCCCATGACCTAGCTAAACAAATATTTTTAAAAAATCTCATTTTTTGTCCCTTTTTAGTCACTATTCTATTGGGGAGGTTAAGAGTTTAATTTTTTCTCAAGTGTTACATTTTTTAAAATTTTTTTAACATAAATTTTTTTCTTTGATAACCATTATTTTTTTTTTTGCAGTGTCGAGGACGTCGAAAGGAGCTAGTTTTTCTCCATCCCCTTTGGCCAACATTTTTTATGTCGGCCCCGGGGGGAGAGAAAACCCGGGTTTTCTGAGGGGTGTCCCTTTTTTCCCCCCCAAACAGGTGGGATGTTCGCTCCCGGTGTGTGGGGGGGGGGGGGTTGGGAAAAATCTTTCCCCCAGATATTGGGAGGGTATATTAATTTAAAATGATTTTGAACCCCCCAAAAATTTACATTGGAGTGGGCATTTTTTCGTCGGGTTTTTTTTCTTGGGGTTAACCTATCTGGTAATGTGGAAGGTTTTTGTAAAAAATTTCTCCAAAATAGGAAAAAGGGATGACTCGGGAACACCACTCACATTTCCACATTTCCCGTCATCCACAACTGTGGTTTTAAAAATTCCTTTTGGGTTTTTAATTTGAACCAAAAAAGGGAATTTTACATTTAAATGCCAATATGAAAATTTTCGCAAGGATTGTTGCTAGGGGTTAGAGCCCGGGAAATTCTCAGGCTTTAAATCAGGCGTTTAAAAAAGTAGCGGCTATACCCCTTAAAATCCTTAATGAATTGCAAAAATAGGGATAGAAAAAACCCAAAAAAAAAGGGTTTTTCCACTATGTAACCCAATTTAAAAATATGTTTCAATTTTAAAAAAACCAAACCTTCCCTTATCAACCCGATTGATCCAAAGATTAAATCAAGAGTGGTTTCAATATGTTTCTAAGAGGGGCATTTCGTTAGGCTCAATGCTGTCTCCTAGCTTGTTTTTATCTGACAACAGTGTTCGTAGTAACCATTGGTTGTCAGTAAAAGGTTTTTACAAGTGTGAACATAGTCGTTGTTTAACATGTGGTTTTGTTGAAGTTTCTAAAACATTTACCGTATATACTCGAGTATAAGCCGAGTTTTTCAGCACAAAAAATGTGCTGAAAAATCCCCCCTCGGCTTATACTAGAGTCACTCTCGGCGCTCGGGCGCTGCGATGGCCCGTGCACTGACAGGGATGCTTCAGTTATATGCGGCTCCTCAGGGAGCGCATATAACTGAAGACCGAGTCAGCGCACAGTGTCCGGAAGCTGCTGTGGTCCGGGCACTGTCAGCGATCCCTTCACCTATATGCTCCTCCGGAGCGCATATAGGTGAAGGGATACCACTGCGGGGCGGAGAGTGGACTCTGGGCGGCCGCAGACTGGCGGCTGTCTGGAGTTTCCGGCACAGGCAGCGTGTGTCATCACGCTGCCTGCGCGGCCTGATGACATCACCCGCCTGTGCCGAGAAGATGTAGAAGAGAGCGCGGGAGGCCGGACAGCGAGGAGGCGGAGCGGCGAGGGAGACGGAGCAGCGAGGAGCCAGGTAAGTGGGTTTTTTTTGTTTTAAAACCATACCTATGCCTGCCTAGAGCCTTCCTATACCTGCTCGGGGGACCTATAGCCTTCCTATACCTGCCCATACCTGCCTATAGTCTCCCCATACCTGCCTATAGCCTGCCTATACCTGCCTATAGCCTGCCTATACCTGCCCATACCTGCCTATAGCCTGCCCTTACCTGCCTATAGCCTGCCCATACCTGCCTATAGCCTTCCTATAACTGTTAGGGGGACCTATAGCCTGCCTATAGCCTGCCCATACCTGCCTATAGCCTGCCTATACCTGCCTAGGGGGACCTATACCAGCCTATAATGACCTGTACCTGCCTATACCCTGCCTATGAGGACCTAAACCTGCCTATAACCTGCCTATGGGAGCAATTACCTGCCTATAGCCTGCCAAGGGGGACATATAGCTGCCTATACCAGCTTATGGTGGACATTAAACTGCCTATACCAGCCTATATCTGCCTACGGGGGACATTAAACTGCCTATACCTGCCTATGGGGGACATTAAACTGCCTATACCAGCCTATATCTGCCTATGGGGGACATTAAACTGCCTATATCTGCCTATGGGGGACATTAAACTGCCTTTACTTGCCTATGGGGACATTAAACTGCCTATGGGGGACATGAAACAGCCTATATCGGCCTATGGGGGACATTAAACTGCCTATGTAATTTTGTTGGTATATGTTTTTATTTTTAATATTCACCAGTAGCCACTGCGTTTTCCACCCTAGGCTTATACTCGAGTCAATAAGCTTTCCCGGTTTTTGTGGCAAAAGTAGGTGCCTCGGCTTATACTCGGGTCGGCTTATACTCGAGTATATATGGTAGGTCTACTAGTAACAACAGTGTTTATGATATTCTTTCTTACATTAATTGGAACACAAAATACGTTATTTATTTAGTCACATGTCAAATTTGCAACCTACAGTATGTAGGATGTATTATTACATCTCTTAAAACAAGAATCAGACGTCATCTTTCAGATATCACAGCACCCTCCAGTTTGAGCATTTCCATGGTATCTAAACATTTCATGGAAGTGCACAATGGTAACACGGAGGGATTTTCTTTTGTCGGAATAGAAAGGGTTAAGAAACCTGTGAGGGGAGGTGACCACCACAAGAAACTTCTGAGCAGAGAAGCATGGTGGATGTTTAAGCTAGCTACACGTTCCCCTCAGGGATTAAAAAAAAGGCATGATCTTATGTATCAGTATTAAGAGGTTGCTATGGTGTATAATATTGTTTACAGTTTATTTCGGATAATTTCATGATATTTGTTTTAAATATGTGTTTTTTAACCGGTATATACGAGTATTTTTGTTAATCCATGGTTTACCATGGGTTGAACTTTTGAGATTGCTTTGCACATGTGACCACTTAGTCACACTATATATGTTAGTATGTAACTTAGGATTGGTATGCTATGATTAAGGAAGTTTTACTTCCGAAACACGTCAGCACTTATACCATGTTTTTGTCCGTGTTTTTCACTTTTTTGAATCTTTTATTATTATGTGAAATAAAGTTTTGAAAAAGTTTTTTACTACAAATACCCTGGATGTTTGTTGGAAAATTCTACTTTCTTCTACAAATATAGATCAGTTATATCAGTTCTGTCAGGAGGAAGGGGCCAAAATTCCTACCAACTATTGTGAGAAGCTTGTGGAAGGATTTCCAAAACATTTGACCCAACTCATACAGTTTAAGGGCAATGCTCCCAGGTACTAATGAAATGTATGTAAACTTTTGACTTTGCAGAAAGTTTTAAAAATGTCTTAAAAGAATCTCTCTTCCTCATTATTCTGGCATTTGGCAAATATAAATAATTTTGGTAATCCTAATTGACCTAAAATGGGTCCTTTTATATAGTGTATATAAACTGGTTTCAACTGTATGCAGCAACCTTTGACTTTAATATGAGTTGTATAAGTTTAAATAGTTAGCTCTCCCAAGTGGTTCATGGGATCTATGCATTCATGACATAAAAGACACACTTTATTTTTGTCTGAATTAGCCACATTAAACATTTGTTCATTTCACTGTAAAATTTAGAAAATGTCTTTATGCTCTGTCTTTCTTTAGATTTTATATAATAATTTCCTATCCATCAAAATAAATTTTATCTGAAACTACATCAGATTTTCACACAAGTCCTGAAAGTAAACAAAAAGAACCAACTGAAACAAATAAGGCTTCGTCAGTTACTTCTTAGGAAAATGATCCAATATCACATTTGATACACTGTTGATTTTGCTAATTTTTATCTGTAATATTTATCGTAGGCACACGTCAACTGTGAGAGACAGAATCTAAAAAAACAAGAAAATCACATTGTGTGATTTTTAAATAATTAATTTGTATTTTATTGCATGAAGTAAGTGTTTGATACAATAGAAAAACAGAACTTAATATTTGGTACAGAAAACTTTGTTTGCAGTTACTTCTTGACCAAGTTTGCACACACGGCAGCAGGGATTCTGGTCCACTCCTCCATACAGATCTTCTCCAGATTTTTCAGGTTTCGGGGCTGTTGCTAGGCTGCATTGAGTTTCAGCTCCCTGCAAAGATTTTTCCCTCCAGGACCGTGAATTGCTCTTTACGGAGCTACTCCTTAGTTGCACTGGCTGTGTGTTTCAGGCCATTGAGAAGCTTGAAGACCTAGCCATGACCTATCTTCAATGCTCTTACTGAGGAAGGGAGGTTGTTGGCCAAAATCTTGGATACATGTCCCCATATATCCTCCCTTCACTACGGTGCAGTCGTCCTGACCCCTTTGCAGGAAAGTACCCCCAAAGTATGATGTTTCCTCCCTATACTTCACAGTTGGGATGTTGTTCTTGGGGCTGTTCTCGTCTTGCATGGAGTCCTAGACTGAGAAAGACTGACACTCATCTTGTGTTTCCTCCATTCTAATAATTGTGCCAACAGTTGTTGCCTTCTCACCAAGTTGCTTGCCTATTGCCTTGTAGCATATCCCAGGCTTGTGCAGGTCTACAGTTTTGTCCCTTGTGTCCTCAGACAGCTCTGTCTTGGCCATGGTGGAAAGGTTGGGGTATGTGGACAGGTTTCTTTTATACAGGTGACGAGTTTAAACAGGTGCAATTAATACAGGTAATGAGTGCAGAGTAGGAGGGCTTCTTAAAGAAAAACTAACCGGTCTGTGAGAGACAGAATTCTTGCTGGTTGATAGGTGATCAAGTACTTATTTCATGCAATAAAATGCAAATAGTTTTTTCGATCTTGTCTCTTACAGTTGAAGTGTACCTACAAAAAAAATTACAGACCTCTCCACTCTTTGTAGGGGGGAAAACTTGCAAAATTGCCAGTGTATCATATACTTATTTTTTTCCATAGTATTTGTGTGATACAATGGTTTCAGGTCAAATTTATGCAGAAATATGTAGAAAAACTCTAAGGGTTCACAAACTTTCAAGCACCAATGTAAGTATTAGACAGGGAACGAGATGACTGTTAGTAGGGCTGGTAGAGGGTTTTTAAACAGTGGATTTGTGTCAAGCTACTGCAGAACAGATCTATGCCTATACTGTACTATAATATTTATTATCTCTCATATAGTATTTGGAATTTACATTATTTAAATGTAGAATTTCTTTTCACGATCTTCAATTACAACAACTGGTTTAGTTCGTCTTCTGACTGATGAAACCATCATAAGGCAATTGGCATAGAAAATTCATCTGTCATTGTGCATGGTTCCTAATACCAAATGCCAATGTACTGGAGGATTACAAACATTTCATAACTGAAAGCAAAATAATAGAAAAACTTCACCTACTGTAAGGGACTCCCAAGAAATTTTCTGTTGGCAAAGTTGGGGTGTCAAAAAATTTCTTTAAACAAATTTCTCCACCCCCTGTAGATCAAATATACCCTTTTAATCCCCTTTCCCTTTGGGTCTCTGCACCCTTTTAAATACCCCAGCTCAGATGTAATGAGGCTCACTCGAAATACTTCATAGCTTTTTAAAAACTGCTTTGGGCCCAAATTTTTTAAAAAACATGAAAAGTATATATAAAGGTTTTCCCTTTAAACAAAATTTATATTTTTCCCGGACGGGTTTCATATTAAAATTTGTATAAAATTTAATATACACTTGCTGGACAGTATAAAAATTTTTTTAAAAGGGCTAAATGATTTTAAAAGGGGGGGAAAAAATCAGCAGTTTTAAATAGGTTGTGCCACGAAAGATAGGGTATAAACCCTATTCACAGCATGGGAAATTCCCCCCCCAACTTTTAGAGATTGAAAAATAGTGACACATTATCCCACGCCCAAACCCCCGCCAAAAAAAATTGATATTGTAACGGAGGAGTGGATCCGCTGGGCCAACGCAAGCGTTTATACCCTAACCCACCCCAAAGGGAAGGGAAATCAATTTACCCCCCGGGTTTTTCCCCCCAAAAGCCTCCCGGGCAAAGCGGGATGGGACTTGCTGCGGCGTGAGGTACCAGGTCTTACCCCTGACGTGATTTTGTTTTCGAAGGCGGCCGGGGTACAGCTTGGTAAGAAACGTAATCCGGAGGCGTAGTCGGGAGGGGGCAAAAAGGTCAGGGGGGCCAGAAAGGTTCGTGGGTTAAAAGAGAGGGGGAAGACGGTCGGGAAAGGCGGAAACAGGAAAGGGTTTCCAAAACGAAAGGGCAAGGGGAAACTGGTACAGGGGTAATAAAATACGGAACCCCAAAACTCTCTAACGCACCAAAAAACACCCCAAACAGACGGCGGGAAAGAAACTGGGGGCGGATCCCCTTAAATAGGACCAGCCCCCCGACAATAAAAAATTATGGGGGACAGGGCCCCTTTAAATTAAGAGAAGCCGGCGCGGCCCCGCGCCTTAATTTCCCGGCCCCGCACAGGGGCCGGAACAGGCAGGCGCGGCGTTCCCCGGGACCCGCCCAGGAAAGGGAAAAGGGCGGCGCCGGGGGCAGCAGATTGGGTGGGGGGGGGCCCGCCCCCGGGCCAAAACCGCGCCAACCCCTGCGAGCGGGAAGAGGGCCCGCGGGGGGGCAGCGGAGCCCGGGACCCCCCCGTCCCCCAGCCCCCCCCCCCCCCCCTTAGTTTCCCCCCTTTTTTTTTAAAACCCTGAGGGGGGAGGTCAGGAGACGGGTTTTGGTCTCCGGTTTCCCCACAAACCGCTCCCCCGGCCCCAAACCCCTTTTCAGTCTTTGGGAAAAAAACCGTTTTCCCCCTACTGTTTTCTGGGGCCAACACCTCCTTGACCCAAAGATTTTTATAAAGATTTGGCCCCACCGGAAAAGGGGCGAGAAAGGTCCACGGGAAAAAAAACGTTTTACCCAAAAACCGGCTTGAGGAGAGGGGGACTTTGGAAGGAGTTGGGGATGCGCGGGGGTAGGAGGCAGGCGGAGCTTTTTAGGACCCCGGGGTTTTAGACGTTGCATTTATCAAAGGGACCCAAAGTTTTGGGCCCTTTAACTTGGGGTAGGCACCCTAAAGGGGAATTTTATTTGCGGGAAAAGCCAAACCTTACCCCCCGGGCTAAAAATTAGGGGGGGGGTCCTACTTATCTGTCAGTTTGGACTTTAGTGCGGGCAAAACCCCGGGTTAACAGGGCCTGTCTTGACCCTGCCATAAAAGCCCTGATGCCTTTACTTGGGCATCCAAAACCCCGGGGACATGCCCCCACGAGGGTAGCGGGGGGGAAAAAAGGGTGGGCGGGGATGTGCCCCCAAAAAGAAAAAAAAAGGGGGAGGCCCCCCGGGTTTCCCGAATCAAAAGGGTTGTTATAAGAAATTTCCCCCCAGGGAAGAAGTTAAACCCAGTTATCCTGGGGGGGCGGACCCCAAAAGGCCCTGGGGTGGGTTTGCCCAACCCGGGTTTATCCTCTCAACCTGCCCATTAGCCCTGGGGGTGGTATGCGGAAGGGGAAGGGTCTAACTGGACCTGCAATTGCCCCCCACACAAAGCCCCCCCAAAAAATTTAGCAAAAAAATTGGACCCCCCTTCTGGGGACAAAATGAAAAGGGGAGCCCGGGTGCAGCGGGGAAAACGGGGACAAAAAAAATTTTGGGGCCATTTTGGGGGGGCAGAGGGAAAACCAAAGGCAGGGGGAAAAAGTGGGCCATTTTGGAAAAAACCGGTCGGGTAAAAAACCCAAAAGACCGTTTTTCCAGAGGAGGGCGGGAGGCCCTTAATAAAAGTATGGCTACATGGGCCCCGGGTTTTTTCTGGCACAGGGACCCAGTTTAAGAAGGCCGGGGTTTAGGGGAAACCCTTTTTGGGCCACAGGGGGTTTGAGGTTTAAAAAACAAAGTCCCCCCCATTTTCCTGAGAAAAGAGTAGGCCCCCCCAAAAAAATATGGGGATACTAATTGAAGCCCCTTATGAACTCCTGGGTGCCCACCCCAATGAGAAGAGTGCCCCCATTTCAGGATTCTAAGGCGCAAGGCAGGTCCCCAATACTTCTTCCCGGGGGTGGGTGTTGGAGGTCCACGGGGGTACCCGGAGGGAGTCGCCCCGGGGGGGAAATTTTGGGGGAGGAGGTTTCGAAAACCCACTGTATCCGGGGAACGGGGATAGAGCATAAAAGCTCTGAGGTTTTTTTGGAGGCCAAAAAATTAGGCGGAATTTAAAAAACGGGCAAAGTTTTAATGACCCCCCCCTGCTTCCCGGGGGTTTAAAGGCTTGAGGGGACTAAAGAAATAGGGGGTTCTTTTTGGTCTGTGAAAATTAAATTAGGGGTGGGGGGCCCCCCCTCCAGTGGGTGCCCGGCCATTCTTCAAAAACCCAAAGCTTTAGGGCCCAGTAATTCACGATCCCCAAATGGTATAGTTTTCCCTCGGGCAGGAAAGAAGCCCTTGGAAAAAAAACCACGGGGAAGAAAGCTTACCAGGGGAGGATCTTTGCAGGGGGCCCCGCACCAGCGCCGACTGACAAAGCACCCTTCCAAATAAAAGCCAGTTAGGGGATGGACAAAACGGGAAAGGGAGCCAAAGGGCAAATGCCCGTTTTGGGACCCATTTTAAAGGCTTCTTTGGCCTCTGGGGGGCCGGGTTTTGGGGTTTGGGGCTTTTTTTCCTTTTAGTCGGGGCCCCAAAGGGACCCCCATTGTAGAGAAGTGGGGATGAATTGCCTATAAAAAATTTGGGAAAAAATCCCAAAAAACGTTAAATTTGGCCCCAAGGCCCCCGGTTTTTTGGGCCACTGCAACCCCGGCGGAGAGCTTGGAGGGATCCACCGGAGCCCTTTAAACAGAGCCCGATTTTTACCCTAAGGGGGGTTTAAGCGGGGTCACATTCAAAAGGCACTTTTCGGGTTGGCAAAGATTGATGAGTGCATTCGCCTGGGGGCCCTGGCGGCATGGTGGCAAATATTTTCCGAGATCAGGGGAAAAGATGAGAAATTTTCGCCCCAAGAACTTTTTCCACAGAAAAATATTTGGTTCCCCGAAAATCTCTTTTAAAAAAGTTTGAAATACTCCCGGGGGTTGCAGAGCCCGAAAGGCAAAAACCAAAACTCAAAATTTGGCCGTCCCGTGTATTAAAAGCCTTTTTTCCCTTTCGTCCCATTCCCAAGGGGGTTTTAAGTTGAAAGGCCCCGCGTAGCCCATTTTAAAAAATATTTTTCCCCCCCCACGAAAGGGGGTTTCAAAAATTTGGAGATTACAAGGGCGGGGAAAAAGCGTTTTTTTAGGGTTTTAATTTTATTCAGGCCCCGATAGTGATCCCGGGGCCCGGGAGGGGACCCGCCCTTTTTCTCCACGAAAAAAAGGGCCGGCTCCACCCGGGGGAGACGGGGAAACTTACGGATAATTTTTTTGGGGAGGTTCTCCTTGACGTACCAGACAATCGCCTTTGTCCCCGGGGACGGAGAGAGGGTAAACCCGGCCTCGGGGAAGGAGTAAAAGCCGGGTTTCAGGTCAAGGGGACAATAAATTAAGGGGGTTTTTGGAGGAAGATTCTCCCCCTGGTTTCTCCGAAAAAGACATCGGAAAGTTCCCAGAAAGGGGGATGGTAACCGGGTGGGGGTTTGGGCCCAATTTCCCGGGGAGAGGGATTTGAGGAGCGATTTTGCGGTTTTGACAGGCAACAAGGAGACCCCGGGGAAACCCCCAAAACCCAATTGATTAAACCTTTCCTCCAATCCAAAGGGGGGGTTTTATGGGCCCTGCACCCAAAAGGGGGGGGCCCAGAAGGTTTTCCCAAAAGGAGGTTTGGGGCCCCAGGACTATTTTAATTTTGCAACGTCCCCTTGGGTGAAGGGCCCCCCCAAATTTTTTGCAAAAAAAGGGGGGGGCCGTAGGGAGGGATAGCGCCCCAAAGGGCATTCCCACGGGCCCCGGGGGGAAAACGAAAAAAGGGTTTTTCGCAGCGGAGCCAACCGGGAAAACAAACCCCTTGGTCAAAAGTTCGGGGTTTTTATGAATTTTTTCCTGCCGATCCTGGGGTCTTAAAGGCGGGGGGCCCCTAAAAGGGGTGCTGCCCGGGGAAGAAGCACCAATATTTACGGGGCCAAGGGGCCCAAAGCCCCGGGGAAAAGAAAGGGGGCCGTTCGCCCACCTAGGGTTGCCTTCCCCCCGACCCCTTTAGATGGGGGAATTTTTCCCCCCCCGGGCCGCACCGGGAAAAAGCCCCCAAAAGGGGGAAAGGGCCCCAGAACCGCCAAAATTTAAAAGAAACCAACTGCTTTCAACGCCCGTGAAAAACTTTCCCTCCTGGGACAGGTGGGCTCTCTCGACCTGCATAGGCCGTTGGAGGGGGGAAAGGGGGGACCGCGGGAAAAGGGGGGGAGCCAAGCGGGGGGAAAACGGCGTGGACGGGGGTTTTCCCCCTTTGGCAGGGGGGATTTTCTTTTTCCCCCCTTTTTGGGGGGAAGCGAAAATACCCAAATGGGGGCCAAAAAAAATTGGATTGGGTTCATCCAAGGCAGCTGGTAGATCCCGAGCGGCCCAGCTCGTCCTTGATTCGGCCCCCCAGACCTTGCCAAAAAAGCCCCCACCAAAAGCTTCGATGTTCCAGTCCCCGCTCCCAAGCGAGAGTGCGAAACTGGGCCCCAAAAACCTTTACCGACTTTGGTGGCCCCCGACGTAGCCGGAGCAGCCTTCGGGCCCCCCGGGAAAAAGTACGGCCCCGGTTCCTTTGAAAGGGCGGTTCGGAACCCCCCCGGGGGAACGTTTGGAGGGCCCCCGTCAGAGGATTTCCCCCCGTTCCCCCAGTGGCGTAGGGCCCCCGGGCCCAAGCTTCCCAACAAGAGGCGATTAAGGGAAGGGCCCCCTTGGATCGGGTCTGTAGGGAAATTTTGGGCCCCTTTATTTCGAGAAGGGTGGAGCACTGGCTGATGAAAAAAACCCGGGACTTCTTGGGGTTCCCTGTAGCTTTTAGGGGAGTGGGGTTTCCCGAGGGAAAGGGCCCGGCGCCCCAACAGGTAAAGCAAAGGATGGCCCGGGAACAACGGTTTCAGGTGGCCCGGGGCAGCAGGGCCCGGGGGGAAGGGAGGACGAGTCGCCAGGTTTTGCTCATGGCCCGGGAAGGTGGTTTGATTTCGATTTCGGTTGGGGGACAGGGTAGTGGGTTTTCCCCGGAAAGGGTTTAGGCAGACGGGTAAAACCCCTTTGGGGGGAATCCCTTTGGGCCCGTATTACTTTTAAGGAGGAGTGGGGTCCCCTGGGCCAACCAAAGCGATTTTTAGCTTTTGCCACGCCAGGGGAAAGGAAATTTTAAAAAAGCCCCCCCGGTTTTTACCAGAGCCCCCCCGCAAAAGGGGGTGGGGCTTGTGCGGCCCTGAGGTAACCCGGTCGTTACCCCTTACTGACTTGCTTGCGGAAAGGGGGCCGGGGTACAGCGGGGGTAAAAACTAATCCGGAAAGGGGTAGTCGGGGACAGGGGAGAAGGCAGGGAAAAGGGGCCCGAGTTCGTAATTCCCCCGACGGGCAAAGGGGCAGGGCCAGGCGGGCAAACAGGCAAGGTTTGGAAACTAAGCAAGGGGGAAATGGTAAAACGGGTAAAACAATCGGAACTCCAATACTCTCTAACGCACCCAAAAACACACCAAAAAGACTGGCCCGGAAGTAATGGGGGGGGATATTTTTTAAAAAGGGCCAGGGGCCCGACAATTTAACCCCAAAAAATCGGGACCAGGCCCTTTAAACTTAGAGTAGCGGGCGCGCACGCCGCCCCTTAAGGGGGGGCGGCCAAAGGGGGCAAGACGGCCGGGGGACAGGGAGGTGGGGGGCGTTTCCCCCCAGAGGCCCCGGGGCCCGTTAGAAAGGCGGCCGGGGGATTGGGAGCCCGGAAAAGGGGGGGTGGCCGGGGCCCGCCCCAGCCGCCGCGCCAGGGCCCCCCTTCGAGGGGGGGAAGAGGTTGCGGGGGGACGTGGAGCCCCCCCCGAAACCCCCGTGAAAAAGATTTTTCCCAAAACCCAAGGAAAAAAGGGCCCCCCCTAACATAATTATGTCCCCCCCATCTTCCCGCAGACCCCGGGGTAAAAACAACAGCGGCAAATTAAATGCCGGGGCTTATTAATTTTTTAATTATTTTTTTTTAAAGCCCCCATTTATTCCCGGGCGCTGACATTCGAGGGGTTTCATTAAAATAACATAAGGGCAAACAAGTAAAAAAATTTATAAATGAAAGAATGACAATTGGGACGACAAAAGGAAAAGAGGACCCCCACCCCGGGAAGGGGTTACAAAACTACAAAAGGAGGGGGAAAAAAGAAAGGGGGGGGTGAAAGGGGGAAAAATGTTTGGTTTTTAGGAAGTTTTGGGCAAACAAGGTTTTGGGGTAGGGGTTTAAAAGGGAAGGGGCCCGAAGAAATGGGGAACAAAAAAGGGTGTATTTATATTAAAAAAATTGGGATTGTAATGCAGGGAAAACCAAAACAAATAGGCCCGTTAAGAAATTTTTCTAAAAATAATAATTTACCCCTTTATTATGACAAAAAAAAGGAAAACCCCTCCAAACCAAAAAGGGGGACTAAAAAATACCACCACACCATTGGGCCAATTATTCACCACCCCTAAAGGGGAACCTTTTTAAAAAAACCCCCAAACCCCACCTCCACATGGTTTACCTTAAAAAAAACCCACTTTCATCCCCGCCCACATACCCACCACCAATTTGTGGGAAAAAGGGTTAATAACCACCACACCATTATCCACAAAAAATCACCACCAAATAAGAAAATGAATTTAAACCAAAAAAACACCATGAACCTTAAAAATCCCCCCCCCCCCATAGTTTACTGACCCATTGCCCCCATCCTTTTATTTACCTATCACCAAACTAAAAGTTGGGCTGAATAGTTAAAATTTTTACATTGTGGGCCACATATCACCCACCAAAATTAGGGGGACGAATTAAAAATTTCCCACTTGAGACCCCCATATCACCAAATATAAAAGGGTAATAAAAACCCCCTTAATAGTGACTGAAATAATAAACCAAAAAACCCCCAACCCTTTTTAAACCCAATTATAACCAAAAAACCAAAAAGTTACTGAATAATATCACCACAAAAAATTTTATAAAAAAATCACCTTTCCACCCTAGTGACCTTTAATATTCCACCCATAACCTTTTTCCGAAAAATAAACCCAAATTTCAAATAAAAACCAATATTCCTGGGCCCAAACCCGTGACCATTTTGGGAGGTGGACAAAATTTTAGACATAAGGTTACGTCTAAAATTTCATTTAAATGACTCACAGTTGACATTTTTTCTCTTATGGGGGGTTGTTCTCTTTCCCCTTTTTCCGATCACCATAAAAGGCTTTACCCCCCCTTACCTTTTGTCCCTTCCCGAATTTACCACACAAACATCTTTAGGGCTCCTCACTTTCCAGCTCCATTTTAGCTGTTCTGAACTTTGTTTCAACCCCTTTTGGGGGGGGAAAAGGTGTTAAAGAGGGTCTAAAAGGGGCGATAGTAGTAAAAGGTGTTATAAACTTGGGGTTATTTTGAGGGTTGTTTTTTTTGGGTTGTCATTAAAGGCCCCAGGGGTACAACCCCCCAGCTTAAAAAAACACAATCTCCTGGGGGAAAAACAGATGAACAACCCACTAAGAAATTAAAAGGGGGCGAATGTGGGGCCCGTAACCCCCCTCTCTTGCATCCCCCGTTGATCACAGCCAGGGCCCTTTAGGGGGTTTCAGGGGAATTTGGGGTTTTAATCGGGGATTTATTGGTCCCAAGTTTTAAAAAGCATTTGCATCTATTTCTTTAAATAAAAAAAGGTTTAAACGGGGGGCGGGGTGGGCAAGGTTTAAGTGTTTTTATTTAAACAAATTGTTTTTTTCTTTTATTTTTTGTTGGGTTTTTTGACGATTTTTCCATTTTTAGTAAATTTGGGGGTCTCACAATGCCCTTTATCTTTTCTATTTTTGGGGCCTTTTGGGGTCAGCCAGTGTTGTTTTTTGTCACTGCAAATGACATCCCCGAAATTACCCCCAGGGCCCATAGTACCCCAGGAAAAATGGGGGGGGGGAAACCAAAGGTTTAAAAATCAAAGGGGGAACCCTTTAATGTTATAATGTTGGATATGTTTGGGGTAGTTCACCTGGGTTTTTTGTTTTAGCCCCTTTAAATGCAAAAAAAAAACAGTGGGTTTCAACCCCCTAGCTAGTAAATTGGAAAAGGGGGTCCCGGGCAGATGCCTTTGTTACTAAAACTGGGAAAAGAAAAAAAACTTAAAAAAAACAAACCACAGAAACAGAAAAAAAAATTTTATTAGAAAAAAAAATCCCCAACAAACCAGCCCTTGTTAACCATTTTTATTTTAAAGAAATTCTGCCAACGTTTGGGTCAAAAAAGTCCCCGGGGAAAAAAGGGGCCAAAAGTCCAAAAGGGGGAAAAAAAGTAAAAAAAAAAAAATAAAAAAAAAACCCCCATAGATGGGCCCGCCAAAATAAAAAAACCCTTTCCTTTGGGTACCCGAATGAACAATCATTTTGGTTAGAAAACCGGGGAACAACCCCCCACAGCTTGGGTGTTCCAGGAAAGGGGGATCCAGAATTCAGAAAAAAATCTGAAAGGCCAAACCCATCCCTTTACAAAACACGCACCCCACTTTTTTTTTGGGTGCCTTTTCCCTTTGGGGTTTGGGCATTCCCCCCAGCTTTCCCTTTGGAAAGCTGGATTAAAAATTTTTCAGCATCCCGGAAAAAACTGATTGCCTGCTGTGGGGGATGGGTGCCCCTCAGCCTTTTTGGGTTTCTGGGATTCTTTAAAAAACCCGGGGACCCAGGAAAAGGGTGGGTAACATCCCCCACAGCAGGCATCCAGAAAAACTGATTGCCTGCTGGGGGAAGATGGGGGGTTTCCAAATTTTTATCTCCTGGGGGTGCGCAAAGTCTAAGCACCTCCAAAAAAGTTAGACATCAAAAAAAGGGGGTGGGAGGGATAAAAGGGGGGAAGGGTGATTGGGGGAAATCATTTATTTTCCCTCTGATGGGCGTGCTGCCCCCTGGGTGCTTTTTTCCCCCAGCTAAAACTATAGGTTTTTAAAATGAGGGGGAAACGAGGGGTCCCCCCGCAGGTGACTTAAAAGGGGGGAAAAAACCCTTTCCCCTTTTCCCGGCACCACTGGGTTTTTTTAAAACATGGGAAGTCTACCCTCCACTGTCTGCAAAATCCTACGATGCAAAAAATAGTGGGTTGCTGGGGGTTCAAAGCAAATGCCCTAGGAAAAACCCGGGAACCCTGCCCCGGGAAAAACGGGAAAATTTCCCCCCCAAAAAAAAAATCCCGGGGATTTGGGAAAATATTTGGGAAAGGGGGGTTAAAAAAATCAGCTTTTAATTTGGGGGGTCCCCCAAAACTCCAACCTTTTCCCCCCCGCACCGTTTCAGAGAGGAAGGGTTTTGAAAGAAGGGGCGACTGGAACTGCTTAAAAGATGGCCCTCTTAAATTGTTGGGGGACAAAAAGAAAAGTGCCAAACCAAAAGCTGTGCTTGGCCATCTATATCACAAACCCTTTTGACCTTGAATGGAAACAGGGAGTTAAACATGTTCAAAAAACCGGGTAATCCAAATTTTAAAAAACCCCTCTTGGTGGACAAGGGGGGGCAAGGAAAGGGCTTTTGGGGCCCCCGTCAAGACATGCATCAACCCATTGCAGGTTTTATGTAATTCCTTTCAAAAAGGTTTAAAAACCCGGGTTTAAAAACCCTCAAAAACTGGCAGCCAATTTGGGGAGGGAAAAGGGGAGAGTAATGGAAAAAAATTCTTTAAATCACAGGCAAAAAAAAAAGTAAAACCTACATGCCCTTTGATTAACATTTTTTTTGGGGCCCGGGCCAAAACCAATTTCTTTAAAAGTGCCCAGGGGTTGGGTCTCTTTATGTAGGGGGAAAGGGCTCTTAGGGGGGTTTTCCTTATTGTACACAAAAGATGTCACTTAAACTTTTTTAGGGGGAGGGGCGATGGAAAATGCAAAAAGGAACTTAAAACATTTCCCTCTACTTTTTTTTGAAAGATATTTTCCTTTCTTTCCCTTGTAAAACTATAAGCCCCCAGGATCCTTTAAATTTTGTTTCCTTTCCCCTTCCCCAATTTTTTTTGCAAAAGGGACCTATTTTTCCCCCCCTCAAAGTTTTTAAAACCTTGGGGGGTTTGGACCCTTAAAAAGGTTTTAGCTTTAAAAAGGGTGCCCCCGAAAACAAAAACTCCTTTAGTTTTATAAAAATTCTGGCTTGATTCAAAAACCCCTTTTTCCCGTGTGTAAAACATTTTGGGAACTGCTGAAAATTCCCTTTTAATTTAAACAGTTTTGTAAAACTGTTGGAAAACCCAAAAAGAAAAAATTTTTAAAAGGGTTTTTCGCTACAAAGACATGTCTCAGATTTTTGCGGAAAAGTAAAAAAATTATGCGGGACTTGGTTTAGGGGAGATTGGCTTTTCTGTAAAAACGTATTCTGTTTTTCTTTCTGGGGGGGGTTTCGGGGTAAAAAAATACCCCCCCCTTCCGGATCGTTGGCCCCTTTGAAACAAACCCTGGCCCTGTGATTTTGGGTTGGTTTTAAACATTTCATTCAGCCTGTTAAAATGCCCCCAGAAGGAAAAAGGGCCCCGGCCACCCCCCCACTGGTTTTGGCTGCCGTACAATCTGTGTTTTTTTTTCCCCCCTTTGGGTGTTTAAAATCGATAGTGAAACCAAAGTCGTCTGGCTCTATACTAGTCCCCCAGATCTAGGGTGAATGAGCTGGGCAATTACTGGCTGTTTAAGTTACAGATCCCCTCATATATGGAAAAAACTTTGAGATTCTTAGTTCACACGTTTTGATCAAAAAATGTTTAAGCCACCCCCGACTTACAACGGGATCTCAAGGCGGGTGGTCCTACGCTATCTTTACCTCTCAATAGAGCCAAATTCAGACTTCTCACCGGGTCAACTGACCTCCATAATCCTGAGAGAAAAAAATAAAAAAACAACAACCTTGCAAGCATACTGCACTGATATAATAGCCTGTGGAGGTGGGCGGGGTGCAAGAAACCAAAATGGAGGCATCCTTTCCTTCTTATATAGATTAAATGCAATATATGCCAAATACAACGTATAGTTCTGCACAAAAAAACATTTCTGAAAAAAAACAATGTGAACCTGGGTGCCACTGGCATGGTTGCGGCATGTGTTAAATATATATATATATAAATAATATATATAATATATCACACGCATACCATTCCCAAAGTAGAACACCAACTGCTAAAAGGCTATACAATATATGGAAACCTCCAAAGAGGCATTTATGCTATCTATCATTCATGAAAAAAAAATATATATATAATATATATTATAAATATATATATTATAAATATATATTATAAATATATAATATATATTATAATATATTTTATACATAATATATAATGCCGCAACCTTGCCAGTGGCACCCAGTTTCACATTGTGTTTTTCAGAAATGTTTTTTTGTGCAGAACTATACGTTGTATTTGGCATATATTGCATTTAATCTATATAAGAAGGAAAGGATGCCTCCATTTTGGTTTCTTGCACCCTGCCCACTTCCACAGGTTATTATATCAGCGCAGTATGCTTGCAAGGTTGGTGTTTTTTTATTTTTCTCTCTGGATTATGGAGGTCGGTTGACCCAATGAGAAGTCTGAATTTGGCTCTATTGAGAGGTAAAGATAGCGTAGGACCACCCGACCTGAGATCACGTTGTAAGCCGGGGGTGGCTTAAACATTTTTTGATCAAAACGTGTGAACTAAGAATCTCAAAGATTTTTTCATGTATGATAGATAGCATAAATGCTTCTTTAGAGGTTTCCATGTATTGTATAGATCCCCTCATATAACACATTATTATAGCGGGGAGGGCAGTGTGCATTGCTCCATATAACCCAGTCTGCTGCCTGGTAACAGCGGGTGGGGGGGGGGCAGTGTACACTCCTCACATGTCTCATCAGTACAGGCTGTGTGTATAACTGCATATAGCACAGCATGGAGCTTGTGGAGTCAGCCTAAAGCTATGCAGACACATGACAAGCATGCAGGAGGCTGTATAGCTGTCCTCTGCAGACACATAAGAAGCATGCAGGAGGCTGAGGAGCTGTGTTCTGCAGACATCCTTCTGCTTCTACTGCACAGTCAGAATGATGATGTCACAGGTCTTCAGTGCGGGGAGACACGCCTCCTGAGAGGAGAGACATGCCTCCTGAGAGGAGAGACACGCCTGCTGAGAGGAGAGACACGCCTCCTGAGAGGAGAGACTCGCCCCTGGATTTCAAATTCAATCTTAGAGAATTAGCTGAAGAGCACGAACAGTTCAAACGATAAAACTCCTTTAAAGAAAGTACATTAAGTACAAAAGTGCCAACCTTTGTGAAGAGGTTTTATTTATTTATTTGTATTTATTTTTTAAACTGGACAACCCATTTAAGATCAGGAGACCAACTCTGGGTAATTGTGATAGAAAAATGTTTTTCTCTGTCTTGTTGTGGCTTCCAATATTCAGAATAATCTACAATATGGGGTACATTAGCTCTTAACCCCTTAGATCATTTATTTTCTGTTCAGCATAGGGGAAATATGAAGTTATGTTTTAATAGATCACACTTTTTATGGATGCTGTGATACCAATTATGCATTACTTTTTTATTCTTTATTTTTATTTGTAAAGTGGCAAAAGGGGGTGATTTGAACTTTTAATATTTTTTTATTTACACTTTTAAACTTTATTTTTCACTTGTACTTTAGAGTTCCCTTAGGGTACTTGACCACTTGTGGGCGTGATCATTTTACAGTCTATTGCAATGTTCAACCAACATTGGAGATACCTGTACTTTCTAGCAAGAAGTGAGTTCTCACAAATGAACATACAGGTACGTCCTGAACATTGTGCGGACTCTCAAGTTATGCCCACACGATTGCAACATGGGACCAGCTGTATATTACACCTACACAACCCTGTGATAAAAAGTATACATGCAAATGCCGTTTAGCAAGTCATGCCCTTATTGTGTCTCAACGGGTTTCCCACTTCCAGTGTCGGTCCTTTAGGGGAAAGAAAAAAAAACATGTAGGCAAGTTTATACAGACAGTGTGGGAGACTGATAACTCTCCTACTCACACTACCCAGGACTGACGATTGTGAGTAATAGCTATGTCACACTGTCCATATCAGTTTGCTCATATGCTTTTTTCTTTCCCCTGAAGAACCGCAACTGAAAGCGGAAAAACGTGTTGGAACACAATTAGGGCATGACTTGTTACACGGCATTTGCGTGTACACTTTTTAGCATAGGGTTGTGTAGGTGCCAGCCTTCGTGGAGCAGGGGCTACTCCCTCACTGTTTAGGGAGGGTTAATATTGGGCTCATTATAGTGTATTTGACTTTTGCTCTCTGTCCTGAACATCATAGCTGTACCTATTGATGGCAAGTTAAAGAAACGGACATGGAGGAATATCAGGACGAAATCTGGGTCTCGTTATTTACTACAAAACCACTGTGAATATAGCTATATTAAACAATTGGTTGCTATGTATGACATAGCTGAGGCTTACCTACATACCATGATATTAACATGAAAATGAACACAACAACCTTTTAAAAATGGGTATTAGTAAAAGTTATGTTTTAAATTTAACCCCATTTAGCCCCATTAGGTCACAGTATTATTTGATATTGAGGTTAATTAATTAATTGGTTACTCAGTGATAATAATCATATGGCAGCTAACGTAACTTTCCTGTGCTAGAGTTTGGTACAGGAGGAGGAACGGCTAAAAGAAATTACAGGGAATGTTTACTAATATGTTTGCTCCTTGTCATAAAATTTGCCATAATCGGACATATTTTGGTGCAGTTTTGAACATCTCATTTTAGATGCCTTTTTTTTAGACACTTTTTATGTCACATTGTGTGTGGTTTAGCGCTAAATAGGTGTGACTTCACAGGAAGGGGTCTGGCTTAAATTGCTACACAATGTTGCAAAATTGAACTACAATTTTGGCATATAATTTAAGAAGCCAAGACTAAAGATGTAGCAAATGTATCAAACAGCATGAGCCACTGTGACAGATTAGTTTGTCCAAGTTGAAGTATTAGGAAATTGGTCCCAACCTGTCACAAGTGTATGTATATAACACTTACATACATGACTACAATTGTTGGTAGCCTTTCACTAAAGAAAGAAATAACTTGATAATAACAAAAGTAATAATAAAAGTAATTTTTATAAAAATCCACTAATGAAACTCAGACATTGCTTTTAAATTGTGGCTTAAGTACAAAATTTTGGAAAACAAAATAATACAAATGTACAAAAATAACAAAAATTCTTATACAGCTAAAGGGATTTTACCATGATGTAAAATCCCCAGGGCTGGCCGCTTGCAGCCAGTGATCTGATTTGCAATGAACCAGGCGACATTTGACATGGACAGTTTTTTGTCCAAAATGCTTTTTTGTTTTGGGAAATTTAATTGTACCCTGTAGGTTGAGGAAAAAACCGTGGCGATGCAAAAAAGCACCCCCAAAAAATTTAAAACCAAAGTGCCCTCCATGGTTAAAAGGGGAAAAAGGTAAAATGGCCAAAAAAAATTTTAAAATGTGTTTAAAATTTTTTTGGTGCCCCTAAAATTTTTTGGCAACAAAGGACTATTTTTGGGGTAAGGGGGAAAAATGTCCCACTGGGGGGAAATTTAAAATTAAATGGAACTTTAAATTTTTTAAACCCCAAAAAAAAAAATTGGCTAAAAAGTCAAAAGTTGCATATTTTATAAATTTAAAACAATAAATCACCCAATTAAGCATGAGTCCGTGATAAATCTGACCTTTTTTTTGACTGTGTCAAGCTTAGGCTGTCTAACTTATAGTCAGGAGTAAAAATGAAGGCCAATGTTCTTTTCTTTGTATGATTTATTTTAACATTGGTGAACATAGAGCTTATGTAACTTGCCAAAAAGCTCAAATTTGTCTCATCTCTCCAAAGTACATTCTCCCAAAAACTTTGTGGCTTGTCAATAAGCAGTTTGTAAATTCCAGTTTCGCTTTATTATGATATGCTTTCAACAGTGGTTTCCTCTTCGGTTTTTTATTAAAGTCCACTTTGCAAGTTGCGATGGTGGTGCAATCGACACTGATGTCCCTTAAATAGAGAGGGGCCCAAATTTCCCAAATTCGTTTCGTTCACTCGCCAAAATTTCTCGGCAAAAAAAAAATTTCTTCCCAAAAATTTTACTTCGGCACGAATCACGTTAAAAAAACAGCTTTTTCCCGGGCTGCACGAGCCTGCGGTTTGCTGTAGATCGTTGTCCATGCTTAATATGCGAGGGGGCTTTGGTTTTTGGGCTTCTACAATGTTGTGTTTTAGTATGACACGAATGACTGCCGCCGTCTTTGAATCGCTTCCTATAAAATTCCCTGGGACTTAAGGGGCAAAATGACCAAAAAACTGAAGGGGGAAAATTGCCTGATAAAGTCATGCCAGGAAAAGCTGGAAAAAAACAAAAATGAGGCTCGGTGGAAATTAGTACAGGTGTGGGAGGTGCGCGGCAGCCACGCAGATGAGGTCAGAATTTGCAAATGACATTCTGGGGTGGGAAAAAAGGGGTAGGTCACAAGTGGCACAAAGCACAGTGTGGAGGGCACGGGAGAGCAGATGAGGGCGGAAATGGGAATGAAAGTGTGGAGGCACGGCACAGACAGCAGAGCATGAGGTCAGAAGTGGCACAATGACACAGTGTGGAGGCAGGGAGCGCCCCCCAGCAGCAGATGAGGCAGAAAATGGCCAAAGAACGTGTGTAGGCCGGAGCGCCACACAGCAGCATGGGTCGACAGTGGCCAATACATTTGGAGGTGGCAAAAAACAGGAGTAGGCCCCAGAGTGGGACAATACACAGTGGTAGGTAGCAGAGCCACACCAGCGTGAGGTCAGACAGTGGCACAATGACATTTGGAGGGGGAAAAACAGGAGTAGGCCACAGAGTGGGACAATGACACGTGTGGAGGTTACGGCAGCACCCCGCAGCAGCATGAGGGGCGACAGTGGCACAATGAAACCGTGTGGAGGTCACGGCAGCAGCCCCAGCGCAGCATGGGGTCAGCGTGGCACAATGAACGTGTGGAGGTCAAGGCGCCCGCATGAGGTCAGGCAGTGGCACAATGACATTCGGAGGTGGCAAAAAAAAAGGAGTGGGCCCAGAGTGGGACAAGACACAGGTGGAGGTCACGGCAACAGCCCACCGCAGCATGAGGTCGGGCAGTGGCACAAAAAGACAGATTGGTAGGTCTCAGCAGCAGCCACAGCGGCTGAGGTCAGACGTGGCACAATGCACAGTGTTAGGTATGCGCGCACCAAGCCAGCATGAGGTCAGACAGTGGCAAATGACATTTGGAGGTGGAAAAAAAAAGGGGTTGGCCACAGAGTGGGCAATACACGTGCCCAGGGCATGGCAGCAGCCCGCGCGCATGAGGTCAGACAGTGCCAATGAAAAGTGTGGAGGTCACCCGGGAGCAGCCACGCACAGCATGAGGTCGGGGTGGCACAATGACCAGTGTGGAAGGGGGCACGGCAGCGCCAGCATGAGGCAGGCCGTGGCACAAAGAAATACAGGAGGGGGCAAAAAAAGGAGTAGGCCACAGGGGGACAATGACACGTGTGGGGGTCACGGCGCAGCCCCAGCAGAGCTGAGGTCAGGCGTGGCCAAAAACAATTTCTGGGGTGGGGCCCCCAAAAAAGGGTGGCCACGAGTGGGACAATGACCAGTGTGGGGTTCAGGAGAGCCAAGCAGCAGCAGAGGTCGGGTGGCACAATGCACAGTGTGGAGGTCCGGCAGCAGCCCCCGGGGTAGGTCGCAGTGGCACAATGAAATTCTGGAGGTGGCAAAAAAAAGGGTAGGCACAGAGTGGCAATGCAAGTGTGGAGGTAGGGGCCCGCCACAGCAGCAGTGAGGGCGGAGTGGCACAATGACCAGTGTGGAGGGACGGGCCCGCAGCCCACAGAGCGCTGAGGTCAGGCAGTGGCCCCAATGACAAATTTGGAGGGGGCAAAAGGGTAGGCGGGGGGACAATGAATTTTTGGGGGTGGCAAAAACAGGGTAGGCCCCGAGTGGGGACAATGACCTGTGGGGTCACGGCAGCAGCCACAGCAGCAGCATGGGTCAGCAGGGCACAATGACCGTGTGGAGGGCACGGCGAGCCCCGCAGCGAGGGGCAGGCGTGGCCCCAATGACATTCTGAGGTGGCAAAAAAAGGAGTAGGCCAAAGGGAGTGGGACAATGACACTGTGTGGGAGGTCACGGAGCAGCCACAGCAGCAGCATGAGGTAGACAGTGCACAATGACACAGTGTGGAGGACGGGAGCAGCCAAGCAGCGCATGAGGTAGGAGTGGGCCCCCAAAGACATTCTGGAGGGGGAAAAACGGATAGGCCACAGGTGGACAAGGCACAGTTGGGGGTCCGGAGCAGCACAGCAGCAGCATGAGGTCAGACAGTGGCACAAAAGACAGTGGGAGGGGGGTGGCAATACCAGTCCCCGGTAAAAATGGTTGGGGGCAGATTGAGAAAAAGTCGCAGATGTGTGGAATAGGCGGGTGGCGGCATCAGAATAGTGGTGAGGCAGGGAGTTTTAACCCCCACTATTTCTCAAGTTTGGGTGAGGGTCATGGGGAGTAGTTGACGCCTAAGGCATTGGGGTGTGGAAATCCTGGCCGATCCCCGCCTGATTCATCTTGACAAAGGTCAGCGTTTACTTTCCCCGTGGAAAGGGGTTTTTGGGTAACGATGGGCCCCCCCCCCCCAATGACACCCCCCTTGATGCCACATATGGCCGGGGAAAAACTTCTCCTGCAAACTCGGCAATTTGCGGCCACACTCCCGTTTGGCTCCAGTAGTCCAGCGGAAACTTCTAAGGAGTGGGAGAGTGCTGTCCAAAAAGGCCACCCCTGTTGGTTTAGGGATGCTCCAGGTCCCGCTGCTGTGGCGGACTACCTCCCCATGGCGGGTGAAGGAAGTGCTACAGTGATCCAGATTAGGTTACTGTGATGGCTGGTACTGCTCCTACCCCCCCCCTTCCCCCCGCAGCCCGGGGAGTAGTACGTGAGTGCTGAGGAAACCCCCGGGAGACCTGTCAGGGAGGGACGATGCCCACATAGGCAGCGGCCAATGTTTCGGGGGATTTCCCTAGTTTTGGTTTGTCCCCCCTTCATAGCGGGAAAAAGGCTCCCATTTTGGCCGGTAGCGAGGGTCAATGGGTGGAAAAGCCGAAAGTCATCCCTTGCCGGATGCTGACTATTCGGCTGTCACTGCCAGGCAAAAAGCATGCTGCGGGCCATCTGCAAAAAATGACTCGAGGGCTCCCGCCTCCATTTTCCCCCTTTTTACTGCCACGGGCTTGGGGCATTGCCCCGTCTTCCTCATCTCCATCACCTCCTCCAGTGTCCTGTCCTTCTTTGTCACCGGGGAGAAAATCCCCCATTTCACCAGCAATGCTTCTGCTCCAAAAAAGTTCCCTCCCCCCCTCCATTTCAGTCCCCACCGGGATCATGGGCCACGAGATGTGTCGCAGTCTCCGCCCCTGCCCAGACAGATTTTTTTAGATCTGTTCCCGGACATGAAGCTGAAAGAGTTTTCATCCCGTAGTCCTGGCGACTGACAAATAAAGTCGCCTCCTCGAAAGGCCTCAAAAAAACGGCAGGTGTCACGCATGAGCTCCACGGCTGACATCAAAGTTCCGGGGAGTACTTCTGTCTGCCTGGATATAAAAAAAATCGTTAATTTGGCCTTTTTGTTCATACGTCGGCCCAAACTGTGCGGGCGGAAATTCCCAACGGGTGGAAACATGCATATAAAAGTGTGTTGGGGGAGGCCTTTTCTGCGCGAACCCGAGGAGGGGTTTTCCTGGCTTTGTAGAATGGATAAAGTGCATGCCAGTTTCGGGCCCATTTTCGATGTTTAAAGTCGGTGGAAGATTCCCAGGAACCTTTTCACAACCAGATTGAACACGTGCGCCCATGCGGGCCCAAAATGGGACCATCCCTACTGGTTGCAGCGGGGGGACCCCCTTGTTCCTCCCCCATTTTTTCCTTTTCCCCACATGGTTACATTTGCATTTGGCGCGGAGAAAAGCACACATCGATTTCTTTGCGGAAAAAGCGGAGCAGATCCTCCCCTGTGGATTCTTCGCGAGGAACCAGGTGTGAATGCGTGACCCCGCTGTGCCTTACACAAATGTGGTATGGTGGCAGTATTGGGAGGCTGAGTTGGGGGTTGGGGGTGGTGGGGAGGGGAGGGGGGACATTGGGAGGAGAGCAGTTTGACAAATGGGGGAAAAAGCGGCGTCCCCTTTTCCAAGTTTTTGGTGGCCTGGGCGGAAGCAATTCACCCAGTGGGCCGTAAAGGACTGTACGGGCCCCGACGTGTTACAGCCCAGAGGTCCGCGCTGCCGTGCCCCTTTGGGAACAAACCGAAAGTTTAAAGTGGGCCCCACCTTCTGTTTTTAAATTATTTGAAGTGTGGTATGCCTTTTTGGAAAAAAATTCGGTTTTAAAACTCCCCATTTCGGCTCGGCAAAGGCATTAGTTCTTGAATGGTGGGGCCCAATTTTGGGAAAAGGGGAAGGGACTGCGTACCAACAATTTGGACAGGAGCAGTCAGTGCTGCCCCTTGGATGGTTGGGCTACTGTTGTCTCTTTGCAATCGCCGCTGAACGACTGTGGCCCATGAGTAGCGAGGAGGGGAGCATTGGGGGCCCGGGAATGGTCAAAAGAAACAGTTTTTCCCTTCTAGGGTGGGTGGGCCTTTGGGACTGGTAAATGGCATGCTGCCACTGGGCGCTGGCTGTTTGCTGTTGTTCCCCGGCGGCAGGATGGCCACAATCTGAGCCACGTTTCTCCCAGGCCACTATGGTGACACTGCATGTTTTGCGCGGGGCCGTGGTCCCAACGTTAGTCCCTGGTAAAGCTTCATTTTTTGCTTACAGATCTACTTACCATATTGGGCTCCCCCGGGGTCTTAAAAAAGAACTGCCCCCCCCCGCGAGTATGGATTTTACGCCAACGTGCACTGAGTGGAATACTGTTTGCCGCTGCTGGCTGGCCCCTGTGCCCCCTATTTCTTGGACCTGCCAAAGGGGTTTTTTCCCCCCGTGGGGGCTTGGCCCCCCGACCTCCCCTGCTGCTATCCTGCGACTCCGGCCACACACCCACTTGCGGGCTGCCCCGCCCTGGCGAAAGTGACCCCTTCTTTCCCCTGACGATTGAACCCCCTTTGCTCACTGGGTCCCAAGTGCGGTGGGGAACATCATCACTTTTTGTGTTTCTCTTCATGGCTTCCACCGGTTTTGGAAAGGGGGAGGCTGACCCCTCACAAATGACCCCCATCCCCACTCTCAAATCTATATTTGCGCCTACTGAAGAAGCGGGGTTTTGGGCCCCATTTTTTTTCGTGCCAAGTAGCTGTGATGCCCTCCTCAATTTGTTTTCCTCCCCTATTTAGTGGCGCGAGCCCAGCCCAATAGTAGTCTTGGTGAGGGAAACCGGTGGGACGAGGCGGGTTGAGGACGGGTGGGGCCCCTGACCCGCTCCCCGGGCCTGCAACAAGGGTTGTGTCTGAGTTCCCACCAACTCTTGGTTTTGGGTTGTCGATTCATCGGGAGGAAGTGGTGAAGTAAACCCAACAAAAACCCCCTTGGGTTGCTATCAGTACACGGCCGTAGTGCGGGCAGTTGGGGCCTAAACCGGGACCCTGCTGCGAGTCCCTTTGCTGTGCTGCGCCCCTGGGTGGAATGTTTGTGCCTTCCACTCGCAGGTAAAAGAGCCTGCACCTCTTGTCTGAACTTCTGTTTGTTTAAAATGTACAGACACTGTTTGATGAAATATCTTTTTGATAAATACCCCACCTGTATTTGACTCCAAATGAACCCAGTAACAAGTTGGGGAACCCCTTTGGGTATAAATTGTGCTCCCAAAAGGGCAGGGGAAAAATTGACTTGTATGTGCCGTTAAAAAACTTGGGGATTTTTTGAATTTTTAAAAGCCAAACAGGCTTTTAAATTTCCTTGGATAGAATTATGACAGGGAATTTTTCGTGGCGGTGAAAAAAAAAGTTTCTTTTATGGTACAACTGCGAACAACGCTTAATTTTTCCCCCGGTGTAAAATTGCGGGAAAATTGGGCCCCAAAAATTGTAGTTTGTAGCGTGTTACAATTCGTTTTTTTTCTGCCACACAAAAAGAGATAAAAAATTTTATTAACCTTCGCTTGTGAATTTGCTACAGGAAAAAATTTATGTCGGTATTTTGGCGTTGAAAATGAAGGGGTTTTTGGGGTCAGCCCCAACCGCAAAACAACGCTTAATTTTCCCGGATGTAAATTGCGCCCCAAAAAATTTTGGCACCCCCAAACTTTTTTAGTTTTTAGCGTGTTACAATTGCGTGTTTTCTACGCCACAAAAAGAGATAAAATTGTAATTTAACCCTTGTTTGTGAATTAACAGGAAAAATGTTGTATTTTTTGGCGTTGAAAATGACGGTTTCTTGGGGTCAGCACACCGCAAAAAAAACGCTTAATTAAACCCCGGATGTAAATTGCGCCAAAACAATTGGGCCACCAAAATAGTAGCTTTGTAGGTGTTACAATTGCGTGTTTTCTAGCCACACAACAAGGATAAAATTGTAATTAACCCTTTGCTTGTGAATTTGAAGGAAAAATGATGATTTTGGGTTGAAAATGGGTTTCTTTGGGGGGCAGACCCAGCAAAACAACGCTTAATTAACCCCTGGATGTAAATTGCGCCAAAAAACCAATTGGGCCCCCACAAAAATAGTGGCTTTTTAGCGGTTACAATTGGTTTTTCTACGCCCCCAAACCCCAAAAGGTTTTTAAATTGTAATAACCTTCGCTTTTGAATTATGCTACGGAAAAATGTATATTTTTGGGTTGAAAAATGAGGTTTTTGGGGTCGCCCAGCAAAAAAAGCTTAATTAACCCCTGGATGTAAATTTCGCTAGAAGTTGAGAGCCAAAAATTAAGTGGTTTTTGTATTGAAAAAAACCTGTTTTTTTTAAATGGGAAACAACAGGAACTGGCTTAGATCCCAATTGGATATTTAAAAGTTAGCGTGCAGTGGCCAACTGGATTTGATCCAATTTCCCAAAAAAAACAGAAAATAGAAAAATTTAAAAGAAAAGTCTTGAGAAAGTGAGACCCCACAGAAAAACCCTTTAAAAATTTTTCCAGTGGGCTATCACAAACAGCCGCGGCAGCAACCTTCCCTGATCAGTACAGTGAGAGGAGTGTGGTCCCGGGTCGCCCCCGGGGGCTTATATATGGGTGAGCACAGAATCCCCCCGGTTTGATTGGGCTTCATCTTGCCCTGTCATGCAGGCTAGCCCTTCTTCTTCCCCGAGTGCTTTGCCCCTTTTAGCCCTGTGTCAACCTTTTTTTCAAACAAAAGCAACTTTTTTCACTCTAATACCCCAAAAATTGGACTTTGTTCAGAAAAGAAGTTTTTTGAAATTCTAAACCAATTAAAATTCGTTAAATGATTCGCCCCATCTCTAACCTTGACGTTGAATTTCACCCCTAATTTCTTTCTAAGTTGTTCTTAGCTCTTTGGTTACCAATTGTTTTATCCATCTGTTCAATTTGTCATCCATTTTCCTCTCATTATGATGTCCAGGGAAGTTGGCTCAAGACTTGATCTCCTGAGACAACTTCCCATGTTATGTGGTCCATATTAAATTTGGGACCATGAAAAAAACAAAAATTTTTTCCGTTAAATAGGCAGACTGGTTACTAGATTGAAGACACCTGTGATGTTAATTACAAACAACACCTTAGTTTAACATGTCCCTATAGACAATTTTTTCAATCTTTTCCAGGATTATTATAATTTTTGTCATGGCCAGGTTCATTAGGGTTTTTTTTTCATTTTTTTTTGCTTGAACCACAATTCAAACATCTGATTTTTTATTAATTTTCCCTTTACTCCACGGTAGAGTAAAAGGGCAGAGGGACAGAAGCTAAGGACAGAAAGGACAGGAGTGGTATATTTTTAATCCACGGAAATTTTTTAAAATTACTGTGTTAAACTTAAAAAATTTTAAAGCCCAATTACACGGACCGGATTTGGGGTTAGGCCCTGGTTTTTGACTTTTCCCGTTCAAACCCGACATCAGTATAAAAGGTTTTAGGCCCCTTTAACGTGGGAGGGTTTGGCCGGGTTCTGGCAAAACCCCGCCCTGGGATTTTCACGCCCAACCTCAGGGTTTACGGGGCGGCACCAGTGGCGGCAGCCTGTGGGCGGGGTGGGCCGTTTTGCAGGGTAAAGGGAAAGGGCAAACTGGCGAGCTGGAAACAACTGCTAAAAGCCCCCCCAAACCGGTAGGGAAGAGCATTTGCGCCGTCCGAATTTTAGGCGTGGCTCGAACGGCCAACCGGGGGGCCCCCCTTCGTAAAGGGAACGGAAAATGGGCTCAAATTTGCCCAAAAAACTCATCGTTGACAGTAAAGTTGGAAAAAAATTTTGGGTTTTGTCCGATTTCTGCTCGCATTGGATTAGGGAAAATTGGCTCAATGGAAAAGGGGAAATTTGGGCAAAAACATGAAACAGGGGCCATTTCCCCTTGTAAAAAGGTTACTTGGTTTTCATGGAGTGGGGGTATTTTCTTGGTTTTGGCCCCCTTTTCCAATTTAGCCTTGCAAAACCCCTTTTGGAACTATCCCCGAAAATGGGAGTTTTTGGGGAAAAACCGCGTTAATTATTCCCCGGCTGCAGGGGTTTGGCCGCGGCCCCGGGGGCCGAAAGGCCCCAAAACCCGCGGTGTGAAAAAACTTCCTTTTCAATTTCTGACAGGAGTTCTCTGCGCGGGGGCCCGCGCAGGTGCCGGGGCCCATCCCCCCGGGGTTTGGTTTGGCCGGGCCTGGGACGCAGCTCGGCGGGGTTTTTTGCCCCCCCTGCTTTTAAATTTGCATGGGGGGCAAACCCTCGGCGCAAGCTGCCCCCCCAAACCACGCCCTCCCCCCACCGACCCCAACCGCCCGCGCCAAAAATTTCCGCGTCGGGAGACGCGGGGGTTTGCGGCGTGGACCGACGAGGGGGTTGGGCCGCGGGAACGGGGCCCGGAGGGGCCGCGGAAAAACCCCGGGGCCCCAAAAACCGTGTGTGAACGGGGGCCTAAAAATTTTTTAAAATTACAAAACCCTTTAAAAAGCCTTGCTTACAGAATATACACTAAATAAGCCCATCCTCATCAAAGTTTTGTCCAGGTCAGTTTTATTAAGTTTTTTATACTCAAATTTTTTGGTTGAACCATAATTTAAACATCTGATTTTCATTAGTTGACTTTCAGTAAATTTAAAAATTTTTGTTACTATTTTGTATTTTCAAGTTATTTTAAAAACCCCTTTTGGAGTTTTTTTTTTTCTTTTAAGGGAAAGGGGTTTCCCATTCTAAATTTTCAGAACATGACAATTCTGCCTATAATATTTACCTATTTGTAAAATAAAGGGAAATTTCCCTTTTTTTCTATGCTTTATAAAAAAGTATTTTTTTAGTTCATCATCCTCTGCGATAAATCAAAAGGGCCAAAACACTTTTAATTTTTCCTTCCATGAGGTTTGGGTTTTTAGTTCCCTTTGTTTTTTAAGCAGGGTTACATTTAAAACTAAGGGTAAAAGTTATTTGAATGGTACATTGTGTTAAGAGATAGCATCCTACCCCTTTGTTTTTCCTTAATTCCCTTTTTTGTTTATTTGTCCGCCTTTTGTTTCCAAAAAACCTTTTTCCAATGAATTTGGGTTTTCTGGGGAAGGGAAATTTGTAATCCCCCCATTTACGCCCACCTGATTTTCCCAGATGATACTAATTGGGGGAAAAGAAACCCTATAACTTTGGGGAGCTGAGGCCCAATTGCCCTTCTAGTTTTAAAAAGTGATAGATTTTTAAGGGGATTTTAAAAATTTTAGGGCCCAAAATGGGGAAAAGAAGTGGGTTTGGGGGGAAAAAAGAAAAAAAACCCATTTTTTTGTAAATTTCCCTGATCTTTACACCCTATACCTCTTTCCCAACTATGTCCCTTTTGGGCGGGTCTACCTTGTAGCCATCCCCCTTTCCCTTTACTGTATCATCCAGTCTAAAACCCTGAAAATTCTACCCAATATTACGCCCCTCTTCCTCCCCTACCCATGTATAATACACACACACTGTTCTCCCTTTTCATCTACCACAAATCCCCTGCTCACATAGTGCCACAAAAGTGTGCTCATAAAACACCCTTTTAAAACCATCGCTGTCGTTTTTTCTTTCTCCTGTTTCTCGCTGCAGGAGACATCTCTTTTTTCCCCCGGGTTCCTTTTAAAGGGCTCTTTCCCAAACCTCCCCCCTTCCCCCCCCCTTTAAAAAAACCCCTGTTTAATCTGTTTGCTTTTCAATGTACTTCTTTTTTCCCCCTTTTTAAAATTTGTGCTCTCGGGAACGCCCAATTTTGTTGCCAAAAAAAACTCACTGCTGTTGGGGGGCCCTTTGTTTCTTTCTCACCCCCTTTAACCCCCTTTAAGCCCTCACAGAAAACATGGCTCCGCACTCACCTAGGGCCCTTGTTCCCCTCACCAGGGGCGGCCTCACTTCACCCACCCCCCCGGGACCGGGAGCAGGCCGGTGGTTTTGGTTCCCCCTATTTCTCTCCCCATTGCACTTCCCAGGTCATTCCTCCTGCACCCCCTCACTTTCCCTTCCTTTGGGGGTCCACACCCTCAGACTCTTCCCCCCTTTTTTCTCTCAAAAAGTGCGGTTGTTTTCAGACCCCCGGGCCCTTCTCCCCCCCCAGTTTTGGATCATTTTCCCGCCGGGCCCCCCATTTTCTCCTATAAAATTTTACCCCACCCCTCTTCATGGGTGTTTTTTAAAACACCCCCTTTGAGGGCCCCCTTTTTTCCTTCTGCCCCCTCGTTCCTTTCAGAAACCCTCTTCCCCTTGGCCTTTCCCCCGGGTTTACTTTTTTCCCCCAAACTTTTCCCAAGAAGGGGAACTCATTTGATTGGTCTTCTGGGGGTCCTCAAAAAATTTTTAACCCTTACAAATTTCCCCTTTTATGCTTTTTTCTGATCAAAACCTCTTTTCTCTTTTACTACCCAATATTTCGCCACCCCTCTGGAACACACTGCCCTTTCATCCATTCAAAAAAACCTCCACTCCTTTTAACACCCGGGAAAACTCCCCAGACCATACAGTCCTCATTTCCCCCAAATTCTCATCCCCTTTTCTGCCTGACCTGGTATTAAATTTTAACAATGAAACTTTCCCTTTTCCACCCTGGACATGTTGGAACTCCCCCACACCGCACCACCAGAGGGGAGACCCCCGCAACCTTGGAACACGCCTCAGACTCGCCATCTGCAGGTCCTGTTCCAGGTGGGGTGGGGGGCATCTGTGGAGAAAGTAAAAAGTTTACCTCCCAGACTTTCTCCAATTTTAAATTTTCATGATCGGGAACTTACCACACTGCCCTTCACTGCCCCCCAAAAACAAAAAATTTTCACCTCCCTCATCCCCACTTTTACACATAAAACCAAAAAAACGCCGGGTTCGGAAAATTCCACTCCCTCCTCAGGCCCCAAACTCATCCCCCGGTCACTAAAACCTCCGGGGTAAAGCCCGGGGCCATTTCATTTTTTAAAGACAAAATTGACAGTATCCGGCATAAAAATCTCATCCCCAAAACCCCAAAAGCGGGAACCCATCCTGTCCCTCCCGTACCCCTCTAGTTGTTTCTCAGCTTTTGACCCAAGGGGAAGAGAAGAAAAAAGAAAATTTTAAAGGTTTCCCTTGACCCTGCTCGCCCCCAACCTGCCTCTAGCGACCCCATTCCCTACCACCTTGTCCAGTCTATTTCTCCAGCTATCCTCCCCCTAACCCTTTCTGCAAACTTTAAACCCCTTTTTCTTTCCACCCGGGAATTTTCCCCTCCTCCTTTTTTCAGGCTACTATCACCCCTTTAAAAAAGACCCAAATCTGGACCCGTCCCCGCCCTGCCAAAAATTTACCGTCTCTAACCTTTCCCTTTTATTCTAAACCCTTTGGGAAAGCTTGGTTTTATCCCGTTTTTTTCCGCTATTCTCTCTGATAAATTTCTTCTCGATCCTTTGCAAACAGGTTTTTCCCCCCCTTTACACCCCCACGGGAAATGCTCTAATTAAAAATCTCTAACGATCTCCCCAAAGCTAAAATTTCAGGGTAAATTTTTCATTGTTGGTTTTTTGCTGGTTATCTCTTTCAGATTTGACACTCTTGATTACCCTCTTCTCCTAGCCCTGCTCTTTTGCTATTGGCCCTCCCGGCCCGCTCTCTCTTTGGGTTTAAATTCCTAACCCCTCGGGCCCTTTCTTCAGTTTTTTATCATTTGCAGGGTCTTTCTTCTCCTCTTTCCCCCTTTTCTGTTGGGATCCTCAGGGGTCAGTTTTTTTTTGTCGACTCCTCAATCTATAAGCCCCTTGGCCAAACCATCAGTGATTTTGGGTTTCCCGTACCATCTCTATGCTGATGCACCCAATTTTATACCTCTTCTCGAGACCTCAAATTCCCGCCCCTGCTACAAAAAAAAACCAAGGGGACTGTTTTACTGTTTTTTTGCATTTATGTTTCCTTTTCTCATCTCCAACCTTTAAAACCCCACTAGAACTGGGAATTTTTGTCTTTCCCCCATTACTAACCCAAAACCCCCCTTTTGCTATTTCTTTTCTCATGTGTGGGACCACCCTAACCCCCTAAGGGCAGCAGGCCCGCTTTTCTTGGGGGGTTTTTTAGGGCTCTGGGTCTGTCCTTCATCCAAACCCTGGCCCGCCCCCTGTCACCCGCACCTCAAGAACATCTCCAGAATTTCGTTCCTTTTTTTCCAAAACGAAACAACTCAAACCCTCATTGTTGCTCTTATTTTTTTTCGTCTTGGGGTTACTGCAAAAAAATCCCTTGGGTTATCGATTTTCACCTCTGCAAACCCCCCCTCTCCCAAACTGCCTGATGCGCAGGGCCCGGCTTTTTCCCCTTTTTCCTTCCGCCCTATACTGATGAATTAAACCCCCTGTCAAAATCCCCTGCCTGGTTGCCCATCCAGTTCAGAAAAAGCTTTAAACCCAATCATTTTTACCCATTTTAAAGCTATCCACAGCGCTGCCCCCCTACATCTTTCCCCCCTCATCTCCCGTTTTTACCACCCCCCCGCTCCCCTTCCCCTCAGCTACGGGGGCATCCAAATGACCACAATCATTTCCCAAAACCTTTATGCCCGTTTTTCAAGGGTTTTTTCACGTGTGCCCCCCTCCTTGGAATTTTTCCCACCACATCCACAGGCACAACTCCAGCCTTCGCCGGGTTTTTAAGGGGTGTCCTGAAAAAAACATTTTTAGGCAGGGGGCCCACCAAAACCCCTAATTGCCAACCCCAAAACCTTCTATACACACATTTTTTTTCACTTCCCCACACTTTGGGCAAAACACAGGGGGACTTATCTGTATATAGAATGTAAATGTCATGGGGGGCAGGGTCACCCAATTTTATTTTTTTTTTTTTTTTTAAAACCCCCTCATATTTATGAAACAAGGGGGTTTGGGCCCTTGTAAAAATTAGCACTTTCCCCCCCCTTTGTTCCCCCCCGCAACCCCCTAGATTGTTTAAACTCTTGCGAGCGGGCCCCCCCACACCCTTTTGGGCTCATCTGTAAATTGCTCTCACTATGGGAAAGTCTGTCTTTTGTCTGTAATTTTTAACCCCCTCATTGTAAAAGGGTGCGGGGAAAATTTTTTGGGCCCATTTTAAAAAAGAAATTTTTATTATTTTATTATTTTAAAGTTTTTAAAATATTCAGTCTTAAAATGTTGTCAACTGGACAAAAGTGCCTTTGGCATTTTCCTACTGACCAGTTAGATGCTTTTGTTTTGGGGAAAAAGATGGTGTCCGAAATGGCCCCGCGGGCCCTTTGGGCCCCTGTCCCCCCTTTTTGGATTTTTCTGCCAGGGACGAGTTGCGCCGCGGGCCACATGTCAGGCTGCAGTTACTTACACAGCCGCACTCCTGTCCTGCCATCTTCCTCTGTCGGCCAAAGGGCCCCGGGGGTTTCATTTTTAAAAGGGGCCCGCGTGGGGGGTAATTGTTTTAATTGCCCGGGGATGGGCCCTATTTATTGGCAAAATTCCCATGTCACTTCCCGGTTTTATCTTTGTTGCCTCGTGCCCTTTGGAAAAAAACATCTCAAACTGTTTTCTTTCTTGCTGTTTTTCCCCCAAAACCCCTAGCTACGTTTTTTTCGACCACGAAACGGGCACCGCCTGCCCTGACCTGTCTGCCTGTCCTTGACTGTGGTTCTAGTGTTACGATTCGGTACCTCGCCGCAACTTGGCTGCAATCGCAAGCTAGTCACATCAGGGGTAGCGACCTGGTAGGACTCCCGGGATCTACTTAGACTCCGCTCCCTGGCGTGACTGTTACCACCGCTTGCGGTGGTCCAGGGGATCCACTTCTCCTGACGTTACAGATAGAATCTTATTTGTCGTAATGGACTAATTTTATGTATTCAGAATTAATAATATTTTTTTTTATCAAACATTAATGCTGCACATTTTACTTTTAAGGGAAGTAACTATAGAGTATGTATATATCTATATTTTACCAATTCTATAAATGAGGACTTTGCTTCCATAAGCATCTCTTGACTTCAGGACACCATGATAACCAGCAGCGTAAAGTTTAAGGAGGGGAAACGGCCGCAAGTCAGCGCTGATTTCGGGACACTCCTTCCTCCACTTGTGGTAGTTTTTCAATAACTGAAAAATAAGTAAAATTGCTTGTATCAATCAAAGGTATCAAAGTTTGTCTTCTGGGCCCTAATGCAAAATCTGTCACAAGGCCCACTACTTATAACTCTGGTGTATTTTTATGTGGTGGTGGGGCCCAGGGCCGCCAACAGAAATTTCTGGGCCCCATACAGCTTAAGCGTGTGGGCCCCCCTACAAGTCCCGCTCCCAGCACCCCATTGCCCCGCCCCCAGTAAAAAAAAAAAAATGCTGAATGCTCAATTGCTGAATAATACCATCAAACGGTCACTGAATATAATTCATTACTGTAAGATCAATATTACTGCCATACAGTGACCATATAGTGGTAGATACAATGCATACATTTAGTGACTTACAGTTGATGTATTGGCTGATGAGTCATTCACGTTCCCTTTTCTTCTCCATCTGGTCCAGACCTCCATGATGACTTCTCGCCACAACTCGCCCCTGCAAATTCACAACACAAACACCTGAGACTCCTCACTTTTTTTTTATCATCTTCCTACCTGTGTCCACACCCCCGTGTACAAACTCCACATCCATAGTGCCCCAAATGGTAATAATGACCCCCTTTGTGCCCTGATAATTAGGTGTATAGCCCCCCAATACGTAGTTAGTGGGCCCCCCATAGGTAGGTAAGCGAGTAGTGGGCAGACAGGTAAGTGGGTATGTAGCCGGGTAGCCAGGTAGGTGGTAGCTAGGGAGTTAGGTAGCTGTGCAACCAGGGAGGTAGGTGTGGCCCCCTCGTCCCCCCCAAACTCGTGTGTGGGGGCCCCCTCGTCCCTCCAGCCTTTCATGTGTGTGTTTATGTGGGGAGAGGATGAAGCTCCCACACAGAAGGCTGGGGGGACGAGGGGGCCCCCACACACAGGGATGGGGAGACGAGGGGGCCCCCCCACAGAGGGACCATGGGGGCCCCCACACACAGGGCTGGAGGGACCATGGGGGCCCCCACACAGGGCTGGAGGGACCATGGGGGCCCCCACACACAGGGCTGAAGGGACCATGGGGGTCCCCACACACAGGGCTGGAGGGACCATGGGGGCCCCCCACACACAGGGCTGGAGGGACCATGGGGCCCCCCCACACACAGGGCTGGAGGGACCATGGGGCCCCCCCACACACAGGGCTGGAGGGACCATGGGCCCCCCCACACACAGGGCTGGAGGGACCATGGGGCACCCCACACACAGGGCTGGAGGGACCATGGGGCCCCCCCACACACAGGGCTGGAGGGACCATGGGGCCCCCCCACACACAGGGCTGGAGGGACCATGGGGCCCCCCACACACAGGGCTGGAGGGACCATGGGGCCCCCCCACACACAGGGCTGGAGGGACCATGGGCCCCCCCACACACAGGGCTGGGGGACCATGGGGCCCCCCCACACACAGGGCTGGAGGGACCATGGGGGCCCCCACACACAGGGCTGGAGGGACCATGGGGGCCCCCACACACAGGGCTGTGGGGAGAAGGGCTGCAGGGCTGGGGAGAGGATGAGGACGCTGCAGAGAGGGGGCCCGTGCTCCCGGTCACAGCTACATTCACAGACTCTTCTCACTTACTTCCCCCGCGCTGTGACTGGAGCCGGGGCCCTCCTGCTCTCTCTGTCCATGCTGCGCTGTGTACTGGTCAGCGGGGACAGGGGGCAGCGTGAGGTGAATAATTGAATTCCTCATCCCGGCCTCAGTCAGAGAGAGGAGGAGGCCCCGGCTCCAGTCACAGCGCGGGGGAAGTAAGTGAAAAAAATCTGTGAATGTGACTGCAGCTGTAACCGGCAGCGCGGGCCCCCTCTCTGCAGCGCCGGCCGGGCCCCTTATTAAATGTAGCGCTTGGCGGCTGCGCCGCCGTGCGCCAGTCCCTGTTATGAAATAAGGGGGCCTGCTTGCAGCGGGCCCCCTTATTTCGCCGGGCCCCATGAGGGAGTACTGGCTGTACCCCCTGTATGGCGGACCTGGTGGAGCCTCTGTAGCCTCTGATTCTCAAGGGCCCTGTTGCAACTGCTACCTCAGCACTTTCTATTGCCATGCCCATGGTGTACATTTTCTATATAAAATACAGCAGATTGAACATGGGCATTAAGATAGTATAGGCTGCCATAAACAGCACTGCTCTTCTTTCAGTGGCTCCAGCATTATGCAAAATTAGTGTATATAGAGTATATAACATTATATATGTGTACTTTACTCCACAGGCAGAGTTACAGTCGATGAACAGTATCGATAGTTATAAGTGTGGCTATATAATTACATTTCTTGAAGAAACTGATATGGCAGCTGTTTTAAACTACCGGACACTGTGTAAGCAGTTTATACCTACAAAGCCCTAAGCCTTGCTGTTCAGAATATATACTGAATGAGACACTCATCTAGCGACACCTTGGGACCACCTTCGATCTCCAGAATCCCAGCAATTTGTCATGGTATAGATTGCACTAGACTAAAAAAATTCTGCAGGAAAATTGACCTGTGAGGACAGTACAGCTTCTCTGTCCCAAATGAGATAGAGGTACTGACACAATCTGCACAGCCTGTTCCACCTCATCCCAGAAATACTATTTAGGAATAAAATCTGGGGATTGTGAAGACCAGGGAAGCAAGAAAACTTGCTGGAACCAATCCACAAGAATAAGCCCCTAAAAGTATATGGGGAGTATGGATGCAAGAGTAACATTGTCGGCTTGTAGCTAGCTATCAGTCAACCTATTAGCAGAAAGTGCCTTAGTGGGAACACACCTTTAACCTCTTAAGCCCCAGGCCTGAAAAGGCCTTAAACGGAATGTGTCATCAAAAATGTACTTATTGTTTAACTCACGTTTTTATGTTAAACACACTTTTTAGTTTGTTTTTTTTTTAATTTACCATATCACTTTCAATATATTTTAATAATTCTTAAGTCCTGCAATTCTCACTTTGGCCACTAGCCCCAATAATAGTCTAACACTTCCTGTTCTGTAGAGATAGATTTTCATTATCAGTACATGCAGGGTCAAACTGAAAGGTGACATCAATGTGTACAGATAACACAGGATCCAACAGTCACAAGAGGAGATAGTCACAGTTCACACTCTCTCACTCCCTGCACACTGGCTTCTTCCCAGGTCACAGAGCATCTCTAGAAAACTCTCCTATAGAAGTCAAAGGGACTGAGTCAGTCCACGGGCTCTAATGTGCATGAAGCTGCTGTAAAGCATCTCTCTTACTGCTGTTAAAGCAGTGCAGACAAAAATGCTGTCCCCACAAGCATATATAGACGACTGAATTGAGAAATCTACAATCAGAAAATAAAAAGGCTAAGAAGAAAAAAATATGATTCCCTTTAACGAGCAAGCCAGATTTTGAAAATCTGATGTGTGACTTTAATAGGGAACAACTCTGTAAGAGATTTGCCCATTCAAGTAATTTTGAAATTGTTTCTCCATCACATATCTCTTTATTTCTTTAGGTGGTAAAAGTAGTCTAATACAATTTGCACATTTTATTAAAAAAATTAAAAAAACTGAAAAATGCTACAAATTGTCTTTTTACATACATACTTACAAATATATATATATATATATATATATATATTTATATATATATATACATATATTTATATCTTTATATATTTTTATATATATAGATATATATATATATATATATATATATATTTACATATGTGTAGTATACTTTGTCAGCATTTTTCTAAAATGTTAAATTTTTTTAAGAAGGAGATTTACAAAGTTAATTACAATTTTTTTACATTTTGAAGTACATTTTGTTTTCTTGCGCCATACCAACAATGCAGAGGCCTATAGGGGTCAGGATGACAAAGCCTTCTAAAAACTACCCAATTTAAAAAATTACACTCCCTAGAATTGTAGTGAGTATTTTTACACCAAAGTTTTTTGCTGAAATTAATGCAAAGCAGGTAAAAAAATTAAATTTAATTTTTTTTCAGAAGACTATCAATTTAAACACATTTGTTTTGGACAATGTACAAAAAAATGAAGGAATACACCACCAAATGTATCACCCTATTTCTCCTGTGCTCAGAAATATCCCAATAGTAGCCTTAATTTTATGCCTGGACACACGACAGGGCTTACAGGTAAAGGGGCACCCACTGGCTCTCAGAAATTTAGCTTGAAAATGTTTTTTAATTACTTTTTTTTAAAAATTTCACGAATGAATTCCCCTCCCCCCTTGTTTTTTTTAGAGAGGAAAAAATTGCATTGTCCCTCACTTTTATATATACCCCCATTTTTGTATCCCTGTTTTTGTTTTTTTTTTTTTAACCAAAAAAGGTTTTAAACATCTGTATACAAATCAAATTCCTCTCCCTATAAACTTGTTGGAAGAAACACCCTTTAGGCTTTTGGGCAGAAGCCTCATGTTCTCTGACCACAGGTGTTTCACTTGAATGGATAGTGCTTATCGTGTACCCATCCTTGCGATCATGAAGTTTAAGTGCCAGCACTTCCTCACTTTGAAAGGTGCATGATGTCCCCTTTGGTAACCATTCGTTTAAAAGTAGACAAGGTAATCCTATCTGATTCTTGTGTAGTGTACCGTGGGCTCCAGTATTTGCAGTGTGCAGGGCTCCAAACAGTGGCACACTGGTGTAAAAGTTGTCTGTGTATCTATTATACCCCTTGTGTAGAATGGGGGCCCCCAAATAAATCCCATGAAATTTTTGGGCCGGGTAATTCCCGAAATTTGGGGGGCCCACCCTTTTGGGAAAATTTAAAAATTTATGGTCCCCCCCTTAAACAGATTTTAAAAGCAGAGGGGGTACCCAATGGCTTTTACAAAAACTTATATATTTGAGCCCTTTTGCACTTTTGGGGGGGTTTTTAAACTGGCGAAAAGAGGGGACGCCTTTTTAAATTTTCATTAGTGATCATCCACCAAAATTTTTGGGCCAAAAGAAATGAAAGTTGTCTAGGTCAAAAAACTGACTTTTTTGCCCATGCAACCAATCAGAGCGCCCGTTTTATTTTTCCAGGGGAACTATTTAAATTTAAAAAGGGGTGCTTGATTGGTTTGCTATGGGCAACAAAGAATTTTTTTGGGCCCCTAATATTTTTTTACACGTGGCCCTAGGGTTCAGGGAAAATAGGGCTCTTAACCCCTTCCCGGGACTTTTCCCGTCCCATACGGCTTTTTGGGGGGTTTGGGGGTTTCCCGGCAAATTGCCGTATAAAAAGTACGTCAAGGCGATTTGCGCGCCACAAGCAAAGGGGCGAAAGAATCGGGGGAAGGGAAAAGGGGCGGTTATTCCCGCTGGCATAAATTCCCGAACCCCAGGGCCGGAGTGAGCCCCCGGCCGGGGGGTTTTTAAAACCCCCCCCGATGTCGGACATCGTGGTCGGCCCATGCGGCTGCGGGGGGGGCCAGGAGTGACTCCGCGCCCCCCCGATACCGGGCGCGGGTAAGGGCGTTTAGCGCCAAAAATTTTATCCCTCCCAAGGCAGCCCATGTAAAATAAACCAGCATCCGGGTTTTTTGGGTTTGACGTACGAGGGCCCCCCAATGCATTGTGGCAGCGGGACAGCATTTTCCATGGAGACCACAAACAGAAAAGTTAGCGGGACCCCTTTTGAAATAACGATCGGGCGATCTTTCCGAAAATTCCCCCCGGGGAAAAAAGTTTAAAAAGAGTAAAAAAGTAAAAAAAAAAGTGAAAAAAAAGTAAAACCAAACAAAAAAAATTAAAAAAAACCCCGTACAACCCCCCTTTTCCCCCCCTTTCCCCCAAACCCCAAATTTTGGGGCCCCCAAAAAAAATAAAAAATTTAAATAAAGTACCCATATTTGGTATCCCCCAAAGGTTTCTTTGCGACCCCCCCTAAAAATTGTCCGTTAAAAACCCCAAAACGGTAAAAACGCCGTAAAAAACAAAAAAAAAAAACAGTCACCAGTTTTGGGGCGATTTTTGTAAACCCTTTGCGCCAAAAAAGGGAAATTAAAAGCAATCAAAAAAATTTAAAACCCCAAAAAGTTGTCCCAAATTTAAAAACGTCAGTTAAACCCGCAAAAAAAAAGCCCTTACACAGCTCTGTATAAAAAAAAATTAAAAAGTGACCCAAAGCATCACACCCCCCCTTAAGGGGTTCCCAAAAAAAAAACACCAACTCATTTTAAAAACAAGCCCACAAGAGCCCCCATATGCAAAAAATTAAAAAAAGTTTTTGGTTTTGTCAAAAATAGGACAACAAAAAAAACGAAAATTTTTAAATAAAACCGTTCTATTTTTTAAAAAAGTAATGAAACATAAAAAACTATAAAAAATTTATATCATTGAAATTGCCCGCCCCCCATGGGTAAATTTACCCCAACTTTTAAAACCCCTTTATGGGAATAAGAAAAAATGAACCCAAAAAAAACAAGGGGGAAACTGGCTTTTCCCCCCCTTTTTTTCCAGGGCCCCAATGCTAAAAAAAAAAAACGGAAACCCTTTTCCCCAAAATGCACAATACCCCTAGTTAAAATCCCTAAAGGGGGGGTTTAAATTTTCCAAAAATGGGGAAAACCCTTCGGGAGGTTTCCCCTGTTAAAAGTATTTTGGGGGGCTTTGAGATGCGAATGGGGCCCCACCAAAACCCTGTGCGGAAAAAGCCAAAAGCGCTCCCCCCCCTTTTGAAACCCCCCGGGCCATGCGCCAAAACACCCGTTTAACCCCCCTTGTAGGGTATTGCCGAACTTGGAAAAAAAATTGCGTAAAAAATTTTTGGGGTTTTTTCCCAAGATTCCTTGTAAAAATTAAAAATTTTCTGCAAAAATTGAGTTATTTTGGAAAAAAATTTAAAATTATTTTTTTATTTTCAGGCCGAACCCCCAAAAAAAATTTGTGAAACCCTGTGGGTTTTCGTTTATACCATTTACCCCTTTTGGATATATTCCGTAAGAGGTGTATTTTCCCCCAAATTTTGGGGTCTTTTTAGGGGTATTTTTTTACTTTTTGGAAAACCGGGGGGTTGCCCCCAAACCTGAAATGGCCCCTTTAAAATAAAATTGTAATGAAAATAAAGGCCCCCAAGGCCCAGTAGGTGCTCCCTTTTTGGGGGGCTTGTGTTGAGCCAAATAAGGGACGGGGCCCATATGGGATATCCTGAAAAACGGCAAAATTTTGGGGAATCAATAAAAATTTTGGTTTTTCCCTGACACATTTACTGTTTCTTGTCAAAAAGGGTAAAAAAAATTAAAAAATCTGAAAAAAAAGTGAAATTTTAAAAATTTCACTTCCATTTGGGGGGGCCCTTAATTCCGTAAAACCCACCAAATTTGGGTTAAAAAAACTTCCAAAATTCGGTTTTGAATTTTTTTAAGGGGTGTATTTTCTTAGATGAGGTCATTTAGGGGGGTTTATCAAACATACGGGTTTCAATCAAATTCAGTTAAAACTGGACTGGTCCCTAAAAATATTTATATTGCAAATTTTTTTTAAAAATTTTAAAAAATTACTACAAAAATTAAAAGCCCCCTAAAGTCATAAAAAAAAAAAAGAAATTTAAAAAAATGATGCCAAAACTACAGCAGACTTTATGGTAGATGTAGTTATAAAACAATTTTGAGTGGAATAATTAACGGGTTTAAAAATGCAAAAATTTTTTGGAATTTTTAAATTTGGGTTTAAATTTTTTTCACTTTTTAAAAACCATAATTTGATTTTTTTTTACAAATAAAAAATTTAATTTTTTTGGGGGAAAAAAAATTCCCTTCCCAAACTTTTTGCAACAATGTGTCACGGGGAAAACAGTTCTGAATCACATGGATAGGTTAAAGTGTCAAAAAAATTATTCTCAATAAAGTGACACAGACAAATTTTTAAAAAAGGGTCTTTTCAATATTTATATTCATGTCCGTTTTAAACCCCTAGCTCCCAAACTGTAAATAGGCTGCCCTCCCAGCTCTTTTACACTTTATAATTTTACAGTACGCTTTTCAGACTTTTTATGGGTTTCAATATTCATTTATTGATATATCCACAAAATTCCAGGGGACAACATTTTTAAAAAATCACAAGCAGTAGACAAATGAGCGGGTAACTTAGATTAGGAAAAATTCCCCCCCCAAAAAAGTTGAACACTTTCCCCGGGCGCTATTCACTCCAAGGAGTAAACAGAGGAGATTTTTGACATATGCCCAGCTGCACACTCGATCAGAACGTTTCGAAGGGCGGCGCCCTTTTTTTCAAAACCCTGCCCAAATGGGGCTATGCTATGTTTTTTAAAAACCATTTTTGTAAATTTAAAAAAAAATTAAAAAAAAATAAACATTAAAAAATGTACCGAAGATAACATATTACAGGGATGCCCTTTTAGGGTATTTGGCCCATTCCGACCCTTTGGGGGGTAAAAATTGATCCTATTATCCAAAAAGGGTTTTCCCTTAGAAGAGGGTTTTTCCCCTTTAATTTCCTGCATCCCCTGCTCCCCTACACCCCAACCGGAAAGGGCCCCTTTCCCGTGGTTTAAATGCATTGGGAAATGACGAGCCAAGGAAAATTTTTCCAAACTTGTCCCTTATTTTTTTATCAATTTTCTTTTGGAATGAAGGGTGGCAGAATTTTTTTTTCTTCAAAAAATAGGCGGATTGCTTTTTTGGTTTGGGGGGGGGGGGGGGGGGGGGGGGGGGGGAAAATTTGGAAAAAGAAACCCCACACATTTTATAAGATAAATAATTGTGTGGTATTGGGATTTTGGAAAAAAAAAAAAAAAAAAAAAAAAAAAAAAAAAAAAAAAAAAAAAAAACGCGGAATTTTTTCTCTGTTAAACCCTTTGGGGGGTTTGGGTTAAAGCAGGGTCCCTTAAATTTTTCGCGAACAGTTGTACCTCCCAAAAACAAGGAAATGTGCCCTTTCTTTTTTTTTTATTTATTTTTTTACTGTCGTATTTACTTAGTTTAAGGGTATCAACTGCTCACCTAAAAGTTTAACCTCTTTTAAAAAAAAAACGTAGGAGCTCTTTTAACAGAGTTTCCCTTTCTTTGGATCTCCATTCAAACTTTCCAAAATTTTTGTGATGGTTCCTCTTTCATATTAAGGGGGGTTGGGTTTATAAGTGAAATAAAAAATAATTTTATCCCCGGGCTAGATTTACTTTTTGAAATTTTTAAAAAAGGTTTCCCCTTTTAAATTTATTGTGATTTTTGTATCCCGTGTTTTTAAAACAGCTTTTTTTTTCATTAAACCCACGTTTTCCCCCTTTAAATTCTCCCAAAAATTTTTTTTTTCCCATTCTGCCCAAATTTTGGGTCAATTTGACAAATGCGTTTAAAACCCCCATTAGTTCCCTTTTTAAGATGGGCCTTTTAAAAAGTAAAACCCGGGTTTTTGGAAACTTTGTCGGTGAAAAAATTGGGTTTCCCGGGCGTGGGGTTTTTTAAAAATAAACAGGTTTTCCCAAAATTGGGTTTTCCCTTTTTTGTGACCTTACATCTAAGTATTGGATTCATTTTTTTATTTGCACTGAAAAATTTTATAAGTTGGTGCAAAACCCTTAATTTTTCCCCAAAATTTTTCGAGTTTGGGGCCCCCGTTTTCCTCGCCCAAAAAAGGAAAACATCATCCACAAAGCGCCTCCCAATTTGGCGATGTGTGGTTGGAAAAAAAGGATTTAAAAAAGTGAGTTTTTTCCCAACATAGACAAAAAGGTTTTGCGACCCCCAAGCTATGGGGAACCCCTCGAGGTCCCCTTTTTAGCTGTAAAAAAAAACTCCCCCGGCCCAAAACCTTAAAAAAAATTTTTTGTCAACAAACCCGGGGGCAAGTAGGGGGCTTAAAAAAATTGTTGAATTTAAATTTGGGAAGGGAAGGATCATGACTCAAGGGCCCCTTACCCACTTCTCTACCCTTTTTCATAGGGACGTTAGTTTATAAAGGGTTTTAAGTTAGAGTGCAAAAGTAGATCATCCGTATTGGGCCCTTTTTTGTTAAAAAATCTCCCGTAGGAAAATTTTTTAGAAACCAACGGCCCGTGGTCTCTTTTCTTTCTAAAAAGGTTGAGAAATTTTTATCCACAAAACTTGCCAAAAAGGGTTTCCCGGGCCGACTCCACAATGAGTAATTTTGGCCCCGGGCCCGGGGGTCGGAGAGAGATTTTTTGGGACTTTAGGAACGGGGTAAAATATTGGCACACGAGGGTTTTTTCCCTTGGGAAGCAGCTTTCCCAAACCTTTTCGAAAAAATTGACCACGAAAAGCTCATCTAGAATTTTTAAACTATTTGTTTTTTTATCTGTATTTTGGGGCACTTCTAAGTTTTTTATAAAACTGTTGTATTTTTGAAGTTTTTTTATTTTTCCCGTTTTGTAAACTTTTCAAGGATCACTGTGGCCCCACCCTTTTCACTTTTTTAACAAACAGGTCAGGGTTTTTTTAAGCTGTTTTTAAAACCCCTAAAAATTTTTTTATTTAGGGTTTGATGGAAATTTTTTAAAACCCCATCCAATTTTTCTTCCCTCATTTTGCACTGATTGTTTAAAAACCTCCCAAAGCAGGGAAAAAAAACCTCGGGTCAAAATTTTTTTTTTTGGGGTTTAAATTTTTTGGGGAAATAAATTTCTTTTATCCTGTCGGTTTTGTTTCTGGTGAAAAAAAGGTTTTTTAAAACGAATAAATTTCTAACAATTTGAATAAGTCCCCCAAAGTCAAAAATACCCTCTTAAAAGCACCGGCAACCCAAAAAAAGGCCCTTTTTTCAAAAAATTTTTTGAGTTGGTTTTTAAATCAAAAAGGACATTTCAACAAAAATGTTTAAAGGTTTTTTTTTTTCCCCCCTCTTCCTTTTTTAGATCTGACCCGTTTTTTTTCCCATTGGGGGCGTACCCCCGGAACTGCGCCACGTTCTTCTTTGTATCTTTTTCTTCTAAAAATCCTTTTCCTTTTTTTTTTTTTGTAATGGCTTCGATTTAATTGAAAACGTTTTAAAGCAGGTTGGAGCTGTCCCAAATGGTTTTTTATGAGGTATCTGGGGTGGTTTTTTTTTAAAAAATCCTCTGGACCCGTCTATTTTATTGCGGTCCTTGGACGTATATAAATCTATTTTTTAAATAATCTTTTGGGATCCCCTCGAATTTTCTTCCCTTTATTTTGTAACATTTGAAAATTTTTATTTTATTAAGGGTTTTTTTTTACATTCCAGTGGTTCTTAAATTTTAAATTTCCCCGAAAACCGTTTTCTTATATTCTTTTTCCCATGCTCTTGGAAATTTTATTTTCCACTTTTTTAGATTGCTCGTAATGTGTTGGAAATGTTAGAAACATTTAAAAACATCGAATATGATTGCTTTTCGCAAACCTTTTCCTTTTATTTTTTTTGGGCGCCGGGGGCAGTAAAAAGGGTGTAATGGACTCCGAAGTCCCCTAGGAATCCCTTTAAACCTTTTTTGTACTCTGTGATGTAAAAAGCATGTTTTTTTTTTTTTTTTAACGTTTTTTTTTTTTTTTTTTTTTTTTTTTTGTGTTTTTTTTTTTTTTTTTTTTTTTTTTTTTTTTTTTTTTTTTTTTTTTTTTTTTTTGTTGTTGTTTTTGTTTAAATTTCCCTTTCTTTTTAAGCCCTCCAATTTCTTTAGGAAGTCATCTGTTTCGTTAGTGGGTGTTTCCCATTTTAGCCCAGCATTTTCGGCCTGTTTCAATATATCTGCTTTTTCAGCTAACATTTTCTGAAATAATTTGACCACGTACTGCCTCATCTAGAATTTCATCTATTTGTTTTTTTTATCTGTATTGTGGGGACACTTCTAAGTTTCTTATACACTGTTGTATTCTGAAGTTGGTCTAATATTTCCTGTACGTAGTAATCTTTGCTAAGGATCACTGTGGCCCCACCCTTATCAGCTTTTTTAACAATCAGGTCAGGCTCTTTTTTGAACTGTTGTAAAGCCACATATTCTTCTTTATTTAGGTTAGATGGAATTTTTTTAACCCGATCCCAATTTTTCTTCACCTCATTTAGCACTGATTGTTGAAAAACCTCTAAAGCAGGGAAAGATACCTCTGGGTCAAAGGTACTTTTTTTGCGTAATTTTTTGGAAGTAATGCTGTAATCCTGTCGGTTATGTTTCTGGTGAAAAAAGGTTTTAATACGTATATTTCTACACAATTTGAATAAGTCCACCTCAAAGTCAAAGATATCCCTCTTATGCACCGGCACAAAATTTAGTCCTTTATTCAAAAGATTTTTTTGGGATTCGTTTAAATCTTTAGAGGACATATTCAGACAAAGATCGTTTAAAGTTGTTTTTTCCTCCCTCTTCCTTTTGGAGTGCAAGGAAATTGAACGGGTTAAAACCCGTCTTCTACAGCGGGAAGCCTATTGGATTAATAGGATGCAATCTTTAGCCCCCAAAGGTCTGAATGAGGCATATAGCCTGAAAGCATTCCTGTAATATGTTATCTTCGGTACATTGTTAATGTTTATGTTTTTATTTGTTTTTAATACGAACTGGTATTTATACAGTAGCATAGTCCCACTACGCATGCTTGAGAAAGAAGGCGCCGCCCTTCGAAACGTTGCTGATCGAGTGTGCAGCTCGGCATATGTCAACATCTCCTCTGCTACTCCGATGGAGTGAATAGTCGTCCGGCAGCAGTTCAACATCGGACTTCCTAATCTAAGTATACCATCGCTCATTTTTCTACTGCATTGTGAGTTTTTAAATGTTTGTCCTGGAATTTTGTGGATATATACAATAAATGAATATTGCAACATAAAGAAGTCTGAACAAGCTAGCTACTGTGAAATTATAAAAAATAGGGCTCTGTCAGAGAGGCCAAAACTGGCTCCGGCGGTAAGGGGTTAAAAAAGAACAATTTAATAAATTTAGGAAAAGCCTTAATTTTTATAGCTGGTCATGACTTTTGTTGCTGGAAGGGGGTGTCTGGAGGTAGTAATTAAAATACAGAAATCTGATAATTATTTAATACCCGATTTGGGACCAGAAAAAAACAGAAAAAGTTGAGGTGACATGTATGGCATTTGATGCCCATTAAGACCAAATTGAAGGTGTTTTAATGACCCCAGGTTAAGGATCATACCCCAAAGAACGATATATCACTTATACAGTATGTGTGGAAGCCCACATCTTAGCACGATAAGGGTTTATCTGCAATGTACTGTGTGGCACACAAATTTGTTTCCTTTAAAATATGGTTCACCACTTAGTCAGTGATAAAAATTAAATCAAAATCCAGTTGTGAAAAATCACTGACATCAACAGTTATGCCAGAGACAGCAATAAAATCATTTCAGCTAAGGGTGAATGACGTTGTAGGCATCTACATTAAATCGATTTGGGGAGATTGTGCAGTTATAGGGGCTGAACTTTCTACCTCACTTATTGTTGTGGCGACTGCGCCATCTTCCATACCACTGTTACTTATTTCAGATGAATCACTTGAAGCGACACTTTCACTCTCGCTTTCAAGTAAAAAATCAACCTCAGATGTTGTTCGGCAGCTCATAAGTTTTCTCAGCAGTGGAAGCCATAATGATTATGTTACCTAAACCGCCAAGTAAAATAAAATTATATTTTATTTTTTACCAACTGAATACTATTTTTGGTTTCCATCTGTTAGGTTTTTTGGATCAATTATTATTACAACAGCACAATAGGCTGAACTGGATGGACATTTGTCTTTTTTTGACCTGATAAAGTATACTGTATAGCTATATAACTATTTTTTTTTAACTTTTTTAAAATTTGTTTTATTTTTTATTTTATTACCTGTAAAGCCCACATCCTAAACCAAAGCCACAAACCACGAACTAACAGCAACCTCTAACCGCTATTACAACACAGTTCATATGTGTGTGTCTGTGTGTAGGAAGGCACAAGGAGTTAAGGTATAGTCACACAGCATCTCTTAGATGCGCGTATGGATCTAAAACAGACCCAAACATGCTTTTAACAATATGCAGTGTGAGTTACATTGCTTTCAATGTAAAACACGCATCGGCGTTCAGACGAGTGATCGCAGATGCTTCTTTTACATGCATCTTTCTGATGCGTCTTTCAGATCCGTTCAAAGAATTAGCATGTCAATTTTTGATCCATTTGACACAGCAGACACCTTATTTTAAAATTATAGGGTGTGTTTCTGTTGCAGCAAAAATGCATCCAAACACGTACCACACTTTGGGTGCATGTTGGATGCGTTTTATGCAGCGATGTTGAATATGTTTTCCGGATTTGAAAAACGTATTCAAAACGGCATGTGAACATCCCCTTATTGTGAACAGGAGATATGTGTCACCAAGGACCTTGGCCTTGGTGAAGTGAGAGACAGTTATTGCTGGTGTAAACCGCAAAAGGCCACTGACACATGTTTTGTATTTTAGCATGACTGCAATGCAGTTAGTCCGGGTTGTTTTTTTCACTGGAGCAGTGAAAGAACTGGGTGGGATGACTGCTCCCATGGTCCAGGTCCAGGCCAGTGTTTGTGTGGCCTATGTAAGCCTGAAGAGTCAGGTGACCTGGGTGTGATTCCCAGCCTCTGTCTGTTGTGGACTGGTGGACTGACTGGTGAGAGGCGTAGTGTGCTTTGCCAGAGCCTGGAAGGCTGCCATGACCACTGGCAGACACCACATCACCAACAGGTGAGATTGCCATATGTTGGCAGCAGGACTGTTCCTGACAAAAGCTATTGTTTACCATTTAGGACTTTGTATGCTGTCTGAAGAAAGCCATGGTGTTGCATTTTTATTTTCTGTTTGCTCTGAAAAGTAAAGACATCCATCCATAATAGAGCTGGTGGAAGTTAGAGACCTTGCACTCAACCTTCCATTTGAGGATACTCTACAGATGTTCAATAGGGTTTAGATCTGGAGGCTGTTAGTCCAGCACCTTTACCCTAATTTTCTTTAGCAAGGTAATGGTGGTCTTGGAGGTGTGCTTGGGGTCGTTATCATGTTGGAATACTGCTCGGCGGCCCAGAACGGAGGGAATCATGCTCTGCTTCAGTATATCACAGTACATGTTGACATTCATGGTTCTCCAATGAACTGTAGCAGGACTCATGCAGCTCCAAACCATGACACTCCCACCACCATGCTTGACTGTATGCAAGACACACTTGTCTTTGTACTCCTCATCTGGTTGCTGCCACACACGATTGACACCATCTAAATCAAATAATTTTATCTTGGTCTCATCAGACCACAGGACATGGTTCCAATAACTCATGTCTTTAGACAGCTTGGGCGACATGTATGATCGGGCTTTACGCCTGTTTTTTCATGATTTTATTGATTTAATATTTTTTTTTCGTTACCCCCATATTATTATTCGTTTTATATACACATCAGGACAACTTCTGTAGTCTTATCATTTGATTTTGGCCATATACAGTTTTATTTCAGAATGCATTAGAAAATCCATAGGAGCGTCGCTCGCTCTCCCATTGGTCCAAATAACAGTGCCTCTTTTAACTTAGCCAATCACAGAGCGTGCTCAAGAATTTCTTTTTCCCATAGAACTCTATGAGAAAGTAGCTCGCGTTCTGATTGGCTAAGATGGACGAGCCCCCGCCGCTTCAACCAATCAGCTCGTTTCTGCATTTTTTACTGTATTTTGAAGTGTCCCGCCTTTGAATATGATTGGTCAATTTTTCTCCATAGGATATAATGGGACATTGTCGCTCCTATTCTGATTGGCTGGTTTATGCCGCCCAAGAAATAGTTTAAAAAATTTAAATTTAGGGATTTTCCCGAAAATTCTCTTTTTTTTGCAATTCCCTAGTAGCCCCGGGTCTCGGCGACAAACCCGTTGTTGGGGTTTTTTAAAACTGTTTAAAATTGTAAAAAAGGGTTTCTGCTCTTTACGATAATTTTTTACATTTAATAAAAATAATTTTTTTATTAATATTTCAGCCGCACGGCCGCCCAATTTCAAGCGCCCTTCCTCCTAGACAAAGGGGAAATAGCTCGCCCCCTGATTGGCTGGGAAACCAAAGCCCCCCTACTCACCCAATCAGCTCTTTTTTTCTTTTTACTGTATTTTGAACTGTCCCGCATAAATTTGGGATTGGTCCAAACTCTCCATGGATAAAAGGGGACTTTGTCGCTCCTATTCTGATTGGTTAATAATTCTCTAAATTTTTTAAAGGCCCTTGTCGCTCCTTTTCTGATTGGCTGAGTACCGACCCCCGCTAGCTCAGCCAATCACCCTTTTCAAAATTTTTTACAGTTTTTGAACTGCCCCGCCGGGGGACTGATTGGTCTAAACTTCCCCATAGCCAAACGGTCTCTGTCGCTCCTATCTGATTGCTGACTACCAAGTCCCCGGTAGTTTAACCAAAACACCCTTTTCAGCATTTTTACTGTATTTTGAATATCCCCCTGGATTCGATTGGTCTAAATTTCCCCATAGTTTTAAAAGGTTCACTGTCCCCCCTATTCTGATTGCCGGGTTTTATGCCGACCATCAGAAAGCTTTCTAAATTTGAATTACTGTTTTTCCCGGCAATTTCCAATATCCAATTCTTGAAATTAGGATAGGGAAGTGATTTTTTTTTTAATGTTTTTTTTTTTTTTTTTTTTTCCAGCTTTTTTGGGGGAAATTTTTGCCGCCTTTATAAAGGCGTTTTTTGATTCATACTCCGCACCGACATGGGAATGATTTCTGCTGTTCCAGCTGTCTCGCATCGGGAACTGTTTTTGGCGCAGTCCCGCCGGCGCCTAAGTCCCGCACTGCCCCCCATTCCCCGAAAGGCCCCCACACACACGGGCGGGCGGGGGAACTTTTGCCCGATTACAGCGCCCCCCGGACGGCCCAATCTTAGGCCAGCGCCGCACTGCCCCTCGGTCCCCGCACGCCCCCACACACTGGCCAGGCGCGGCGGATTTTTTCCCCCATGTAGACGCACACCTCCGGCGCCGAATCAACGCAGGCCGCCCCCTGCCCCAGTCCCGCACTGCCCTAACCAAGGCGGGCGCAGGGGACTTTAAAATGCATGTATGACACCCCCCGGGCCCCGACAAAAATCAGGCCAAATTCCCCGGGAACGGCGGAAAGGTGCGCCCCGCCCCGGGGCGAGTTTCATACCTGCCCCCCTTTTGCCTTCAGCAAACTGTTTGAAGGCTTCTTGTGCATCGTCTTTAGAAGAATCCTTCTGGACAACAGCCATGCAACAAATTTTTGATGCAGTCACTGACGGGCGCCCCTTATCTTTAAACCTCTGTAAAATTTGCGGCAGCACTCAACACTTTTTTGAAAAGACAATCTTTGGCATGACAGGGAGCATGTCACTCACTTTTTTAATAAAGCATGGCGACCCTTTTTTCTGATGGAAGCGTCTTGTTAAACCACTATATGGTCTTGCAGCTCGTTTCAGCTTTGGCAATCTTTTTGGGCCTGGTAATTTATGAAAGCAAAAATTTTCTTTTTTTTCAGATCCTTAAGAGTTTTTGCCATATGTGCCATGTTGAACTCCAGTGATAAATGAGAGAGTTTGAAGGATATCCCAAAATTTTCACAATTTTTTATTATTCACACCTGAGACCTTGAAACAGTAAGATCCATAACACTGTGGGGGGAAATGGAATTTTGGGGGCACAATGTGTCCATTTTTCATTAGGGATTTCTAACTTTTGTGTTTTGCGGTTTTAAACATTGATGGTTGTGTGTTGAGTTTTTTTGAGGGCACACCAAATTTACACTGTTAACAAGCAACCCCCGACTACTTTACATGAAAACCAGTGCCCAGTATTCTTTGTCCATAAAAAAAGGAAAAACAATATTTATAAAAATTTTTGAAGGTGTACCCCCACCTTGCTATTACGTAAATACTATAGACAAACAAATACACATTGTATAAGAACAACACACACATAATGTGTTTTTATTGTGTAATAATGTAAAAAGTGACAGGTGATTAACTAAGTGGACACAGATGTTTCACAGTATCCATTTCCCTTCACAGCTAAAACGGTGTGAGGAGAAACAGATAAATTTATCCTTTTATATCACGTGTGTGACCACTGTGATTAGATCTCACAGTGATCACATGGTCAGGACCCAACTCAGTTGGCTCCTGACCGGCATCTAAGAACGTGAGCTGTTAGTAACAACTTGTTCTTAGAGCAGGAACGTCACAACCAAAATTTTGGCTTTTCATTGAACACTGTGGTCACTGTATTGGCGTCAAGCGATCACAGACAGGGAACGATTTGGTCCTGATCGACGTTCTAAGAACCAGAGCTGAGATCTACAGCTTGATCTTAGAGCAGAAACTATTGCAGCTCTTTTAACCCCACTGTTCTGCAGCAACACCAAAAGACGTTTTCAACTAAAACTGCTTATTACTGGAAAATTTATTTTCCATTTTCACAACCTAACACTGAAAAAATCTGTGAATCACCTGTGGGGTCATTATACTTGCAAAACCCCGTAGAGCTGAAGGGGAAAGGGGCATGCCCCTGATGGAGTAAGCCTGTCAGCTCAGGAAGTTGGGATGCAGCAGTGATGTGAGGAAGGAGAGTACAGTGGATCTCTGGTCCAGATCCAGCGGGTGGCTGGACATTTATCTAGTTCAGTTGAAAATAAAAGAGAAGGAGAAGCCGAGGTGGAGATCCCACTCACAGAGGGCACACAGTGGCCAGGAGGGGACACCGGTCCAGAGGGCAGAAGGGGGAAATAAGGGCAAGTGAGGACCCCTGGAGGTACATAGAGGACCTTAGAGAGGGGAACCGGAAAATGATCAAGGTCTGTAGAAAGTCCCCCTTTGGGCCCAAACCACACTCCCACGGGGAAAACTTTTGGCCCGGCACACGGGTTATTGCCGGTTAATTTCGGGGAGGATTTTCGCCCCGAAATTACGCCGGCAGCCGTGTTGCGGGGCGGGGCAGGGGGGGGGGGCCCCGGGGTCCCAGCTCCATAGACTGTCATTTTCTACGACACGTACACTCCCCCAAATAATTGACATTCACCTTTCTCCCCCGCGGCGGATTCGCGAGGTGAGGAGAGACAACCAAGTTCTCTATGAAACTTGGGTTACCGTAAATGACTGAGATGGATTGGAGCCGTACTGCAGCCAAAAAACGGCGCCCGTAGGCCCAACCGCCCCAAATAAGCCCCTGTGAACAAGGCCTTAAGAAAGGCTACGAGGATTTGTTGAAGAGTGAGATGCCTGAAAGAACCCTCAGAAAAGGTGTGGGTGTAGAATTGTACCCTTGCATGGTGTGGTGGCCTAAAAGAGTGTAATGTTCACAAAAGTTTCCAGTGCCATGAGTAAAAGCCTGATGTACCCACAAAGAAGTTGTGTTGTCAAGTTATTGATCACCAGTGCACCACATGTCTAACACTACATCTCTTCCCACAATAGTCAAAAGAACCTACAGATGTGGACAATTGGTCAACATCTGATGCTCCTATCACAGATGGGCTGATTGGAAGCCTGAATGGAACACAGCAACATTTTTTTTTAATAAAAAGACCGGCTCAAGGGGTCACCATTAAAATTTTTAAAACCCCAGGCCAACTTTCTTGACACTGCAAAAAATGAAAATTAAAAGTGAACACTCCAAACAGTGATGTCAGACAGTGACACATGACCACTGCACAGGGGAATTCGACCGAATTTTAAAAAGAAAACCTACCCTAGCACCCCTGCTAGTACAAAGGGGAAGGAGGGAAAATGACTTTTAAAAAAAAAATTTGCAGGAGCATTTCCATTATTTTATATAAACCTGAAGAACATCCTTATTGCTATAAGAAGTTGCCTGGGATTAGAAAAGATAACTGATTTTTTTCAATAAGGGGTTGTCTCACAACATCAGTTCATCGTACCTCAGTCCTGTTTTCTCAGTTTCATTTTTTTAATTCAGGTTGTTTACTGGCCCCCTACTGGGTACTCAAGCTGCTGAGGACAACAGGGCGTACTATATGACCAGTGCTGGGAAACCCATCAGGAAGATCAGACAGGTCTGTAAAATAGTTACCTAGGGGCTGATCAGCCATACAAGAGGGAATCCAAATAGTAGGATACGTTGAGGACATATTTGCAAAATGACTATTTTCCAAGATCTTTAAAAAATAAAAACAACCTTGTAGTGAGACAACCCCCCAAAAACTTGTATGAGCTCAATACAAGACACAATCCTTTTAAAAGGGATTATCGCATAGCAGGGCCCCAACCCATACACAAACTAGTGCGTTTTTAAGTTCCGACGCAAGTCCCCTAACTGATCAAGATCAGCCGTGCGCTGGTTTTTTAACGACAAATGACTCCACAATGTAAGGCTGGGCTCACACATAGTGGCCACCATGTGGCCGAAGTATAGCCATGTTGTGGCCTGAACCGTACTAAGCTGACTGCTTTCAAATAGCTGTAAGCATTTGAAATTTTAATGGGCAAGCAGTAAGCTGCTGTTCTGCAAAAATCCATAGCCATTAACAATTAAAATCATTGCAGCTAAATACAATTTGAAAATTCCACTGACTTATAAGACAAAGCAGTTTGCAGAGCATTACAGATGCAATGTATGAATCCAGCCTCAGATGTTTGATTTCCTGCCAGCAATTATTGCAATATTAAAAATAATTTGTAGTGTAAACTAAAACTGCTTTCCCAAAATAAAAACTCCCACGAAAAGGAATCTCGGGGTTTTTCATAATAGACCAACTAGAATTAAGTTTTATTCTTCAATAGGGCTAAAGCATTTGTATAAACCAGGGCTCCACCTTTGTTTGCTGGTTTCAAATGTACGCAATTTATTTTTGTGCCAGACTCCACTCCTTTTTTTTCACAAGTAAAAGGCATTCTTTTAAAGTCTGTAAAAACGCCCATTTAAAATTTTTATTTCCCATACAGTGAAACATAGTTTAAAAATAACTATATAAAAAGACACACATACATGTAAACTTTTGAGTTTGCAGAGAAGTAATAAAAATGCCTTAAATTCTCTCTCTATCATTATTCTGCCATTTGGCAAATATAAATAATTTTGGTTCCTAATTGACCTAAAATGGGTAAGGTTTATTCTGATTTCATGTCAGATAGTGAGAAAAACATGCAGATGTGTCTTATTATATAGTGTATGTAGACATCTGGTTTCAGCTGTACATGTATACATATTAAAAGGGGTTTTGACATTTAGGGAATGGTAATTGAAGACTTTTACCAAATACATTTGTCTTTTGATTTACCTTGGTCAGGAGATAAAAGAGATTTTATCTACTCTGAATGCATTCAGGTTTCTTTGATTATCTGACAATAATCTCCTTTACCGATTAGACAGAGCAGGGAGTGACGTCACCATGGTTGGAGCTTATTCCACTCCAGAAGAGAAGTCTTAGGGCCACATGTATGAAAACTGTCTAGGTCTAAAATTCACTTTGTTGCCCATAGCAACCAATCAGAGCGCCCCTCTCATTTTTTTCAGAGCTCTATATGAAATGAAAGAGGTGCTCTGATTGATCGCTATGGGCAACAAACCTAGACAGGTTTCATACATGTGGCCCTTTATGTCTATCGAGATTAGCTATTGTTTACAGATAAGCAAATGTTTTCCCTCCTCACAGCCCATGTTGCTTTTGTTTACTGAAGGTAACATCTCCTGCACTTGTCAGCTAGTTACACTGCTTAGCCAGTTACAGAGAAACAAAATATGCTAATCACTGCTATAGAACCACCCACAGCCTGATGGGACAGAGGATGAAAAACTGGTTGTGACTGTGAAACTACAAGGTGAGAAAGCCCCTTTAATGTTTACCTGTAGACAACATTATATACCCTTATCCGTCATCACATTAGAAGCACCCACCTAACATTGTGTAGGTCTCTTTGTGCTGGCAATACAATTCTGAGTCTGTGGATGCATGGACTCCACAAGCAAATAAAAAGCCTGAGTGCTACATGGGAGAAGTTGCATAAGTGCTTTCATTGCCCCCTATTGGGAATGGTTTTTGTCCTGCTATTGTGCAATATGTATGGCTGTGTTTCTGTAATTTAGGAAAAATGTTCAATTTTTCTGTGAGTTAATGGAATTCCCTTTTGTCAAGGTGCACCTTTTCTTAGCCCATTTCCCAATGCAAAAAGGGTATGAGCGAATGGGCTCCATCGAAGCAGACCATTAATAGAGGTTTTGTCTCTGGGGCACCTCAGGTGGTACTTTAGGCCATGTTCACCCGGTTTTCTGGAGTAATTAGCCGAAATTAGCGCCGAAGTGGCCAATTCGGGCTGAATCGCCCAGAACTACGGTAATGCAAGTTTCATAGAAAACTAGCATTCTTTCCCCTCCCCCTGCTCGGCGAATCCCCCGGGGCGGGGAGAAATTAAAGGTCACTTTTAGCGGGTTACGCCCCCTAGAAATTGACTGTTTTTGGGCTGGCAAAGTGCCGGCCCCCCGCTCACCCCCCCGGCCACACGGCGAATTCAACATCCCAATTTCTCCGTTTTGGGGGGGGGGCCCCGCTTTTTGGGGGTCCCTCCCGCCCTCCCGGGGGAGTTGGCTTTCCTCCCCCGCCAGCGGCGGGGGGGTCTATAAATGGCCGAGCAAGGTGCGTATGGTTTTGGGCGCCGCCGGGCCGCTCCTACAGGGGGTAAAGGGGCCCCGCTGCGCCCGTTTAAACCCCCGGGAGTCTCGCTGTCAGGGAGGAGGAGGGGGATCGCTCCCCCTCCCTCCCCCCCCGTATGTCGGCGCCGGTGGTGCGCCGTACATAAGGTAGGGGCGGGGGGAAGTGACGGGGGCCCTGCGGGAAGTACGCGGGGGCCTGCTCTCATTCCCCCTGCCCGTGGGGGGTAAGGGGATTTTATTTTATTAGCTATTGGGGGGCTCTCCCCTGGAAAAATGGGGGCACTACCGGGAAAACAATGGAGGCATACTGGAAAAAGAGGGGCATCTCCTGGCAACAGAGGGGGACTACCTGGCAACGAGGGGGCCCCAAATGGCAACAAAGGGGGGCCCCTCCCTAGCTAAAAAGGGGGGGGCCCCCTCCCGGGCTAAAAAAGGGGGGCACCTCCCGGGAAAAAAAAGGGGGGCACCTCCCGGCAAAAAGGGGGGGCTCTATTGGCTCAAGGGGGCATCTCCCTGCGAAAGGGGGACACCTGCTTATGGGGGGGTTTACTGGCTAAAAAGGGGCTTACCGGCTTTTTTCCCAAAGCCTTTTATGCAGTTTGGGTGGGTGGGTGGGGTTTTTAAAGGGGGCGTGGCATCGACAAGTGGGGTGTCCATGACATTTTCGCGTAGCGGCCGCCACAAAAATCTCCTGCTTTTTCTTTTAAAAAGTTGGCAAATATAATTGAAGGGCGGAATTAGCCCCGCAGTTAAGCCGGTGCATGCCTTAGGGGGGGAAAGGGGAAATAAAAACCTGGACCTTCCCCCCAGATGCAATACCTGCACTTTCATTTTGATTAGGTTGATTAAAAAAAAAGGGATTGTGGGATCCTTTGTTGATTATTTGATGTAATTTCCCGACATGAAAAAAATGGTTTTATCAAGGAAAAAAAAAAGCAAAAACGCCCCGCAAATTTAAGTCAAGCACTTGTTTTTTGCCCCAAAATGTAATTCTGTGAAAAAAAAATTTCTTGCATTTTTAAATCACTATATTATAGATAATCACATAGCCTCATGTATTAGAGCATGACACACATAACCCCTTTAAAATTGCCCTTAAGGGGCCTTTCGTTTTTTTGGTTGCACATTTTTTTTTATCCTCGTTTCCCCGGCCATAACTTTTTAATTTTTTCCCCCGTCGAAAATGAGGGTTTTATTTTCATGAAAGATGACATTTAATGGTGCCCCCTGTAACCCTAGAATATTTTGGAAATGCAAAAAAATTCCCAAATGGGGAAAAATGTGAAAAAAAAACTTGCGCCATGTTTGGGGTTTTTTTTTTTTGGGAGTCACTTCCGGGGATAAAAGATGTGTTCTTGATTCTACAGGCTGGTTATTCCAGCAAAACCAAAAATATAGGCTATGTTACCTAAAAAGGGAGTATCTTGCCCGTTTTTTGGCCCCCAATAATTTTTGGTAATCCACAGTTCTCAGAGAATAGCGCCGTGAATAATGAATGTTATTTGGGAGCGGGTGCCGGCCCATTTCCCCCCCTCCCCGGGCAATGGGGTAAATTTCGGGGGGAAATAGTCCCCCAATTATGCCTGTTTTAACATAGCCTAGGGTTGTGATTGTTTTAAAATTTTAAAAAAAAATACAAAACTGCATTTTTTACATTTACCGCCCATCAATTTTCTATGACCAATAACTCTTTTTTACTAAAACCTACAGATTGATTTAAAAGGGGTTTTTTTGCAGGTGAAATGTACTTTTTATTGGTAAGTTTGGAATACAAATTTTTTAAGGAAATGAAAAGACCCCCCCCCCCTCCCAAAAAAAAAAACAAAAAAAAAATCAATTTTGGCATTTGGAATTTTTTTTTTCTTTGGTGTTTCATTTTCAGGATAAATGATGTTATAATTTTTTTTGATTGGACTTTTTCAGATTTTGGTGTTTCCAAAAAAAGTGTAATTTTTTTTTTATTTTATTTTTTTTAACCCATAATATTTTTATTTTTTTCTTAATTTACCCTTTTAAATCCCCCAGGATGGCTTCACCCAATCATTTATACAGCCTAATGCATTGTTTTAGACAAAGTATTAGGGGTAAACCCAAAAGGCGGTTTTACTACTTCCCCCGGGGGACAGAAAATAAAAAAACAAAAAAAAATGGTGGTGTGAAAACCCTTACATTCCCTTTAGGGCTTAGAAAGGTTAAACAGCGCAGGATTGGATACAAAGTGACTGTTTATGTCCATAGTGAAAAAAAAACAAAATTTTTGGGCATTTTTATCTTAAAAGGTGTTTTCTGTGTTGTTTAAAATTTTAGAAAGTTACTCCGGAAACAGGGCCCGCTGGGTTTTCCAAATGGGGGTGGGTCCCTGCACGTTAAGGGGTTTTTCCAAACAGGGGGATAGTCAGTGTGTGCGGGAACAGCCCTTTTGACAATTTTGGGAAAGGTAAAAAAACCAAATGACAAAATTTAGTGATACAGAATTTTTTATTTTTACAAGGAAAACAGTAGTATTAAAACGAATATCGGAAAACCCCCAGGTCCCTCCTTAAAATATTTCCTACATAAATGTGCCCCCTTCCCCTGCCCCGGCCCCTGTTCAGCTGAAATATCCATATCTAGGTTTAAACCCTTTTTTAGTATGTGCAGCTTGTATCTGAAAAATAGTCATAAACAAAGTTTGGGTGACCATTTTTATTTCCATCAACACATGAGAATGGACAAATTCCCAACTTTTTCATTTTTTAAACCCAACTTTTACATGATCATCAGTGGCCCGGAAATTTTAAATAAACGCTAAATTTTGGGATACAATTAACCCTTACTGTACAAAGGAAACGAAAGGGCATCCCCCAAAGTTCAAAAAGCTCAGGACTTAAAGGAAAAATTAAAAAAAAAAAAAATATTAAAGGCCCCCAAGTATGAAAAAACTGTCAGGTTCTTTGGGTTTCCCTTAGCAAAACCCTTTAGGTCCCTTTCATTTTTTTTAGAGTACCCAATTTTGAATCAAAATGGGCTTGATTGGTTGCTTATGGGGAAAAAAGAAAATCTTGATTTAAAAGGTCATACATATCCTTAAATATTTTTTACTTTTTATTAATATATACAAAAATCAACCAAAAAATGTAACTTAAATTGGGTACCCCCCTGTGTGTAAAAGGGCGGAAAATATTAACCCTTACCAAATTTTGGAAAGTATAATTCGTTTTATCCCCGTAAGGGGTTTGTAGCTACCTCGTGGCGAAAGTTAGCTGCTTTTTGCAGCTAACACTTGGCGGGGGAAAAAGCAGGGTGGTGTTGGCATATCCGCGTGTTTAAAACCCCTTTTTTGCCCCGGCAAAAGTGGCCCCCTGCGTCTAAACAATGAGAAAAAGGTTTCCTGCGCACCCATCTCACTGCGATCGGGGGGCAAACAGCAACGATATTTAGGACCCCGGGTCACTTAACATGGCAGTTGGAAACCCTTTTGAAGGTTCCATCGCCCCCATGTTTTTGATTTCTCCCAAATTTGACCCAGGGAAAGGAATTGGGGGGGAAAACCCCCTTTTTTGTACCCTAAAGCATTGTCTTTTACAATGCATTAGAAGTAAAAATTTATTGCGCCCCCTAGTGGTTTAGTTTAAAAATTAAAGTAAAAAAAAAAAATAAAAAAAAATTAAAAATTTTAAAACCCCTTTTTCCATTTTTAAAAAAAAACGTAATTAAAAAAAATTTAAAATTTTTGGTTTCACTGGTTTGAAAAAATTCCCAAACCATTTTTAAATTTTAACTCAATTAAACCCAATTTTCCCGAACATGTAGAAAAAAACCAAAATTTGGGGCACAACATTTTTTTTTGGCCTTTCAAGCCCTAAAATTGGAATAAATTGAATCAAAAAGTAATGTATTCGAAAAATTTTAGAATTTAAATGCCCTTTGTCCGTCCGTAGGTAGTTAAAAAAAAATTTCTAGTTGTAGAAAAAGGCGCCCCGACGCAAAAATTTTAAAAAATTTGAACATGTTTGAAAATTTTTTTAAAAGTACCAAAGGGATAAAAAGGGGGAAAACCCTAGTGGGTTTGGGATTTGCGATGCAAAATCAAACCCATTTTTTTCAGAGAAAAAATCATTTTTTCCTAAAGGTTGAACAACGTAAAAAAAAAACTCCGCAAAATGGCGCAAGTAATGTTTTTTAATTTTGACCCCCTTTTGAATTTTTTGCGGCTTCCCCGGGATATTCTTTGGTCTAGAATAAAAAATTTATTAGAAAATAATCTTGTCCCGCAAAAATAAAAGCCCCCATTATGTTGTGTAGGTGGAAAAAAAAAAAAAAGTTTGGTCTTGGGGAAAGGTAGGAGGCAAAAAAAAGTGTGACAAAAAAAAGGCTCTGTCCGGAAAAGGGGGTTTAAAAAAAAAAGTATGGAATGGTGTAAAAAAACACCACCCCAATTAAGGGGTTTTGCACAATATTCATTTTGTTAACCTGCCCCCCAAACTCTTCGTCGGGGTGCTCCCGAAGGGGGCGTGTGTGATTTGTTTGAATTGCATATCATGAAAAACCCCCAAATGGGTGGCTTTACCAGGAATTTCCCCTCTCTAGTCAAAGTTGGTCTGTTTATTTTCAGAGGTAAAAAAAATAGCTACCTGTAGCTTTGAGGTAATGCTTTTTACTCCCCACAAAAAGGGGTTAGGTTCAAATCCCTGCGGCACCAAACCTGTGGATTTTTTTTTCTTTATCAATACCCCAGATTTTTGAGGTTTCTTTTTTTAAATTTTTTTGCACTGTTTGACTAAAATTTAAAAAGGATATAGAGGAAAGGAGCAGAATGGAAAAAACACCGGGGGTT